>LZPO01055256.1:25926-37232 GCA_001675575.1 Neotoma lepida
TGGGAATTTCTCAGTCCCAAGCTCAGGCTAAAAGACATCAGAGTAAGACAGCCTCCTTGTCATGGCTGAAAGATGGCACAAGGGCACTCTTAGAGAAACACCTCTCCTAACTTCTATACAGTCCTTTGTTCCACTGAAAAAGGATCACACAGCCAAGACCATCAGTGGAGCAGGGAAGTCTATTCCTCCAATTACCAGCCAGAAAATCTCACTAAGCTGTGTAGAGAAGGGAGAAATGGATCAGAACACAGTATCTACTTATCTCTCCAAACCTTTGTGTTTCAAATATGCAAAGTTACATTAAAGTGGCTGTAACTTAATGCATTCTCCACCAATGTTTGAATTGCTAGCTCTGTTGAATAGTTCCTTTTAATGTTACTTATTTCTAGAATCCAGGTAGGNTTCAAGTCCTTACATATCATTAAAACCCATCACTTCTCCATTCTCACCACACAAACCTTTGTAAAGCTTTCAGCTATCTCAGTTGTTGGTTCTCAGATGTATGCCTTCCCCCNTTTATATTCATGTTTTTAAAATGGCACTGTTAGAGTCACACTTACTTCCCATTATNACTATGTTAAAACCTTTTCAGGAACTTCTTTTCAGGAACAACTATGGGATTTTTTTCCCTCTTTTTTTCCTCTGATAATTAATACGATAAAATTCTCTAGAAAGCTTGGAAAATTTTAAAGAATAAAAATGACATTTAAGTTATTCTATATTCAAACCCATGTGTTAATGTAAAAACTCANAAGCACAGTCATATACCTAAATATATATAATACTAACTTCTAAAAATTTAAATGCCTAGTCTTTGGGGGCTGTGTTTTCTATTATCTGTATGCTATTAAGCATACATCTTTGCTGATCATTAAAGGGGCATGAACTTATCACTTAATGCATATTAATGTATATGTAATGAAAAATACAGAGTTTCAAATCTCAAAAATAAAACCAGCCCATTTCCTGACGAGTTTTGAGCACCCTGAAGTTACCTGTGTGTTCTTCTGTATCNTTTCCTTCCTCATCCATGGTAACTACCATCCTCAAGTCTGTGAACTGTTCTTAGCTGCTTTCCCCCTTTTCTGGATATATCTACCTGTGTGTATCTCTGAACAGTATATTGCTGAGCTGTGCTTGGTTTTGAAGTTTATAAGAATCGTTTTATGCTGTGTGCATTGTTTGTCATAGTAGAAGGAATGATACAAAATTAGCAATATTATTTTCTAGTGTTTAACAGAGAACATGTGCATGGATCTATGTGTGTTTCCAGTTTGGGGTAGGAATGCTTTCTGGAGGTAAAATTTCTGGATTAAAAGTAAGAATATTTTAAAGGCTTGTTTGTTTTCTTTAAAATCAGTGTTCATCAGGAAATGTGTCCATGGAGATTTTAAAAAGATGCATATGTGGATTTTTCTGGCAGATAGTTCTAAATCATGACTAGTGTTGTACTTTAATTGCCTATAAAAATTAGAAAAATTAAANAAGTCCAAACCAAATTCCTTGGATGGATCCCTCTCTTCCTTTCAAATCTGTGTGAGCTGGACCACTGCACAGCCTCCTGACNGGTCTCTCACCGGTCTTCCAAATTTTGCTTTTCTAGTGGGGTCTTTTTCAAAGCACAGACTTTGCTTTAAAATTCAGACCAACATTTAATAGCATACCATTGTTCACGTGGTAAAAGCCACACTCCTCACTTGTTAGGAACAAAGCCCTGAAACATTTCACTCCACCCCTTCAGTTTTATTTCATCATGATCAGTCCTTTCTACCTCCTACTCCAGGGTTCCGTGTTTTTTTTGTTTTGTTTTGTTTTGTTTTGTTGGTTTTTCGAGGCAGGGTTTCTCTGTGTAGCTTTGGCGCCTTTCCTGGAACTCACTCGGTACCCCAGGCTGGCCTTGAACTCACGAGATCCGCCTGCCTCTGCCTCCCGAGTGCTGGGATTAAAGGCNTGCGCCACCACCGCCTGGCTCAGGGTTCCGTGTTTTATACTTGAGCCAGCCTACACTGACATGTTCCTGGGGTTTTCCTTATTTGCGTCACTCTTTTGACCTAACCTTCCTCTCCCTTGTATATCCTACTGAGATGTTACTTGTGCTTTAAGGCCCCATGGAAACTCTAGCTCCTCTGCGGGGTTTTAAATCAATGTAAGTTATCATAATTAACATGGATGAGTCAAGTGCTGGTGACGACTTCAAAATATTTTGAATGTCAATACTTGCAGAAATATATTTGTGTATATAATTCTGGGTAGGAAAAGGAGACCACATACTATCTTAAATATTTCCACTGTAATAAATTAGTACCGTGTGTGTGATAGATAAAAGTGTGTGTGTGTTTTGGTATACATTTATTTGGAGAATAACAGACAAACAGAAATGGAGTGATAGGTAGAGAGAAAGAAAGACATGTAAATACTTAATCGTGGTATTCACTAAGACTTCTAAAAGCTTTTTGGGAGCCAAGGTATATGAATAATTTGGGGAGGTATTGGATCATAGTTCCTCTCTTAAATTGTTATTTGTTCTTTGATAATCTCATATAATGTGTTTTAATTGTATTTACTCCCTCCCGGACTCCTCCTAGATCCACCCTCCCCTTGGAGTCCAATTTGTGCTGCCATTGTTCTAATGAATACNGTACTCATCAGGCTCATTCTCTCCATGGAGGTGTTCCTGGACTGACTGAGTTCCCTTCTCCTGCCTCTGCACCTACTTTTCCAGTGTTGCCTGCTGAGTGGGAAGGGCCTTGTCCTTTGGCAGACATGCGCCGTCAGACCTGGGTGTTAAAGAGGTCTTTGGACTGTAAAATGGAAATGTTGAGCTACCTATTTGTTAAATGGGTAAGGAGATAACCTTGAAGGTCCTCTCCAGCCCTTGTATATTGAGATGTTTTGTTAATGATGCAGAAAGATCCAGAAAAGGACAGTGCTTCTTTGTACTCTGTTTTGCCGTCCTCACTAGTGCCAGGTGACAGTTGTCCTCTTACCCCTGAACTGGCAGTATGTGTCAAGCAGGAACTTACACTACTATGCACATGTCCTTGGCTGCGCCCTTTCCTGAGGCCAGGCCTCTGCTTGTTTTTCTGTGGGATGAGGNGTGTGAGATGAAGTGCTTCTTTGGGTCTCTGCAGCTTAGATATAGCATAACTTGATATTTGGTATGTTTGAAGCATTTTNACTCCTGTTGCCATGGGCATGTTTCAAAGTGAAAAAGTCAGTAGAGTGAACTATTCACATTTTTTTTCTTTCAGAAAATTCTGTAGATAGCGCAAGCAAGCCTGTCAATTTATGCAAACAGATTTATGAGATTGAGAATAGCCTAGTCCCATCACTTACTTCAATTTACCTCTGATGATTGGTATTTCTGAAGTCATTTGAAGTGTTTACTTATAATGATATAAACTGAAGTATTTTGAAGGTATCTTTTAGGGGAGTACACAGTTGACATCAATTTAAAATGAGGCCAGTAGCATTGGGCTCCAGTAATCAGTACAGACTTCCTTTATTAAGGATGAGATTCAGAAGTCTTGCTGAAGAAAAAGCCTATTTTCATTTCCAGAGACAAACTAATCTTTGATACATGATATTTGAGTAAAGAGTTGATAGTTGCTTCTTACAAACATAATCTTTACTGCTTAAGCAAGTATTTCTTTGCTAATAATTAGATTTTTTTTCATTTTGATGGGTAGTCATAAATATTAACCACCAGCAGTGCAGGAATAATTTGTATTCAAATTACCAGATATCACTCTGTGAACACATAAAATAATTTACATTTACTTAGGACCTTTTATCCTAAAGTGCCCTATGCATGCTTCTTTACACTCTGATTGCAAGCTATATATAGGACTCTGCCACCTGAAATAGGACAGCTACCAAGTAATNAGGATAAAGAATGCAGCTAACCTACAGACAGGTGAGAGGAGAAAATGTGGCCCCTTTCACTTTGTTCCTGTGTGCTTATACTGATAGGATTGGAGGATCCATGTTGACCAAATGCACCAGCACAAAAGTGGAATTGAATCTGCTCTAAAGGAAACCAAGGTATGTGAATTACTTCAGACAAATCAGCATGGATTTGCTCATCTAGGTCTATTGTGGTAAAACATGAAAGGAGAACAGATGTAATCCTTATCTTTCAGGAGATGATTAATTGCATACACCACATTACATCTTCACAGCCCTAGTGCCTACACCAAGGAAATCAAGCTACTTATACCAAAGCTGTTTGTAGTCAAACATGGTAGTACACTCCTATAATCCATTTGTATTTGATATCTATATACACATATATATGGATATCACATATTATACATACATATCTAGTAGATGTTTTAGACACATACCAGTCTTTCTCCTGATTCCCAATATTGCATGCACCCCAGGCTGACAATGGCTAGGCCATACAGCTCTCCCAGCCTTATTTCCATGGCTGAAGTGGGATCTTTAGAGAATGCCACAAAGAAGCAAGCTTGAGCACAAAGCTGTGGCTCAGGCTAGACCAGCTCAGATCTGGGACTCTACTTATAACTGTGATATTCCTATCAGCTTTGAACTGTGACTTCATGAAGTCATATTATTCCTTAGCTACTTTGATCTTGAAGTTTATATAAAACTTATTACAATGACCTAAGCTTTAGGTGTTTAGNTGTGAATGATGTGGCTGACACCGCCAGACTCTTCTCTTCTGGAGACAGGTCCGGGTGCAGTTCCCTCCTTCAGCCTCCAGGGTCCTTGGATTACAGAACTGAACCATCATATCTGGCTTCTTAAAAAAAAATGTACTGTGACTAAAATGTTTCTAATCATAAACTTGGTTTATTGTTGAAGCTTCAAACTGTCCTCTTTTCACACATGATTGATCATTTGTGGAGTGGGTTGAAGACTATTTAACTTGTTTTTACCAGTTTTGCAAAACTTATATATTCTTTTATCTACTAAAATCTCATGGAATTTCTAGGGATTTTTGGACAAGCTCCATAATGAAATTAGCCGGACTCTGGAAAAGATTGGTAGCCGAGAAAAGTACATCAACAATCAACTTGAGCACTTGGTTCAAGAATATCGTGGGGCCCAGGCCCAGCTGAGTGAGGTAATTTAGGAGTGCTTTTCAGGGATTTATTCCAATTCATGTAATCCTGAAAACAACGTATTTTGTTTATAAATTGTGAAATGGGAAAGGGAGAGAGCTTGAGGTGGATATGATCTAAATACATTGTATCCAGGTGTGACGTGATCAAAAACTATATAATGTTTAAAATTTTTCATCAACAGAAGCATATACATTCTGCCCACTTCAAGCCAAGGGGGGTGAGAAAACTCTCCATTTCATATAGATGATAGAAATGATTATCCCCTACGAGTCCCCAAACACACTTCTTTGTTTTATTTAGATAAATACAGGTTTGTTGCTGGCGATTATGACTTAGAACAAGGAGAGAATGTCAGGATGCTGTGTTTCATTTCTAAGTCTGTCCCTAATTCATTGTAAAAGTAGGAAAAGGGACAGTGTGCATTTACATGTACCCAAGGGAAGAAACAGCCCTTGCCACAATGGTGTACAGCTACAGACTAAGGAACATGAAAGCAAGATGAATTCAGAGACAAACAATTTAATTAATGAGATGAAACTAGTTTTTCATTCTTTCAACGTTTTAGAATTTTGATCAAAAAATAAAATCCCTAGCTTTTGACAATAACCATGGGAATCCCATAGCTTTCCTTGGGATGTATAAGGAAAATCCCGTATGTGCTGATGGTAAGCCAGACTAGTAAGAATGCATACAAATAAGGGGTTCAGTGTGAGGGGGGCTGGGAGAAGGCAATGAGGGTAAAAATGATCAGAATGCATTGCATATACACTTAAGAAATTGTCAGCGAATGATAATTTTAAAGAATACTTGTAGAAATAAACTGAAAATAAGTTTGTGATAACTCATAATTTCAGAAGTTCTCAAAGACCCAGTTGAAAATAATTTTCACTGTTTATTATATTCTCTTTGAATTCATTATTCCCTTATATATACATGAATTCATGAGCATTTTTACTTTAAAAATGCCCTCTGNTTAAAGTCACTGTGTATCTAACACTAACATTGAATAATTGATTGCTAGATTAGTTCCTGAGAACATATTCTAGCTGGCTGCACTGTCATCCACTTTATTAATCCTTATTAATTGCTGAACTTCATACTCTACTTTGATTGATTTTTTTTTCTTTTTAGAACTAATTTTCTCTTGCATAGCACACAAATTAGATTGACCGAGAGTCACTCTCCCAGAGTGTTTAGAAAGGGTGGAGGGCACTTTTTATTGTCAACTGTGCCCATGCAAGTTACACAGCTGCCATGGGAAGGCTGCAGTAGTTCATCATATTATAGGGCTTCACTTAAATGCATGGCCCTATTAATAAGGACATGAAATAGCTACNGTTAAATGTCACTTTCATAAATGTATTCACAAATAAGGGGGTGTCATAAAATGCTGTGCTGAAACAGCGCTCACACAGAGGTCATATTTAAGTAATCTGCTCATGTTCAAGATTTGTCATTAAACACGGTGTTCTCCTCCTCAGGCAAGAGAGCGCTACCAGCAGGGAAATGGTGGAGTAACTGAAAGGACCAGACTCCTGTCTGAGGTACACACCAGCATTCTGATATGATGCTCACCTGTCAGCTGGGCCCAGGCCAGGCAGAGCCATACACTGAATGCCTCTGATTTCTATGAGTTCCTCTTCCAACTTCCAGTCATCGGCTTTAGAAGTCCCCTAACGAGTGAACCAATTATCCTCCTCTTGTTTCTTTAAGACGTCTAATGTTGCTGAATTAAATTAATCATTAAACTTGTTCATATTGTTAGCACATTGGTAACCTTTCCAATCTTTATTTAACATAGTAATTAATAATAGAAGAGCAGGCAAAGCACTATGGGAGGATTCTGTAGCCAGTGTTAATGTGACTCTTTTCGATGTAAAGCTTATTGTCAGTGACTGCTGTTAATCATGTGTGATCCAGAGGATAGCTCTATCTAAAAGTGAGATAACTGGAGACCTCTTCATTCAGGGACTTATAAAGTATTTGCAGTGTCATTGCATTTTTTTCCCTTGGTCTTACAAGAGAAGAAGGACCTGATATATATTCTCATTTTTCATGGCAGATGATGAGGTTCAAAAGTACAAAGACTTTACAGCTATGTCAGAAGCCAGTATGAGACTAAGATCTGAGACTGTCTACAGTTACAGAGCAGCACAGTTTTCATAAGCTTTGGTGGAGGAATTGAGTTTCTCTTATGAAGAGTAGTTCAGAAATATTTATTTTAAAATAAAACATTATAAATATTTAGACTCCAGTCCTGTTGTGTTTCTAGACAAATAAAAGATTCCTTGGAAGGAAAGTACTCACTAATGTGGGGTAAATGAACACTTGAAGGGCGTCCAGGGACCACTTAGTCCTCTGGAGTCGGTAGTTGTCCCCAGTTGTGATGTTTCAGGTGCCTGGAAGAAATTAATTTGCTTTGCCTGGATGAGCACTTTATTCCCTGGGAAGGTTTTACTCACCAGCATGATAGAAATAAAGCCTACTGAGTTACTGTAATTACAGCATAGCCCTAGATTATGTAAAAACAACTTCTCAAATTTCAGAGATTATATTTTCTATATAATTTTAGAGATTATACTGCAGACATAGAATCTTGCCTGCAGTGGTGTATCTTGATATCATGTGCAGATTCATCTGAAGTTTTTGTGACAGCACTTATGTCTCTAGAGTTCAGAGTTCCTGGCCTGAAGAGAGCAATAGAGCGTATTGTATCTCGTCATGGGATATAAGCATTTTCTTACGCCTAGACAAGGAAAGGTAACGTGGTCTCCACATAACTATACTATTAAGAAAGATCCCTCGAAAGCCAAATTGGGGCTCTAATAACACTGTATTTACTAATAACTAATTTTTGGAGAGCAGTATGGTAAATGCTAGTGATAATTGCACAGTTTGAGGGCTTTGTACTGCAAACAACTTGATTTTCATTCTCTAATATCGCAGCATGAGGAAGCTAATGTGAAAGTAATTTGCTGGTGTTTTATAAGCAGTCCTTAAAAAATGAAAAGCTTTGTGTATCTGTGTACATTATCTTTTATTTGAATATTCTTAATGTTTGATTTTCTTATATCTAAATTGATTTTCCTCAGCACAGTGTTCAAAAAATTTCAAGGTTCATTAAAATGTAGCACTCACAGGAGGTTTTTTTTTTGCTGTTGTCTGTTGTTTTTCAATAAAAGGTTACAGAAGAATTAGAAAAGGTAAAACAAGAAATGGAAGAGAAGGGCAGCAGCATGACTGATGGCAGTGAGTACACGTTCCCTTGGGGGCTGAACTCGGGGACACATACAAGAACGCCTTTGCAAAGTAATACCAGTCAGCGGACGTCTNTGTGCGTTAGCAGCAGGGCTCCGCGGGTAGAGGTGCTTGCCAGTTAGCCTGGCATCCTCAGTTCTGTCTCAGATCCCATGATAGAAGGAGACAACCAACTCCTGAAATCTGTGTCTTCCGACCTCAATGCATACGTGCAAGCGTGTGCACACACATATCTATATAAATAATATATAAATAAATAATCTTTTTTACTTGTTTTAAGAGAGAAGTGTGGTACAAAAATGATGTCTGATCCTCAGAATGCTGTTTGTTATAAGTCAACTGAGAAAAAAATTTTTAACTCTAGTTTAGTTTTCATTGATCCAAGCCAATAACTCAAAGATAGAGTGTGGAATATTCAAGTATGTGCTTTCTTCTAACTGTTTAAAAATATATTATTCTGTTTTCATCATTTTATGTACAAAAGACCTTAAGAATATCCCAAATGACACAGTGATGTGATGGCCCTTGGGGTTCCCCCTCCTTCCAGAAGGTCCTGGCAGAGCAGAGTTCAAGTGGACAAGAGTTAATCTCTCAGTAATTATCCTCNATTACAACTGCTTAGTTTGACACAAGCCAGTGGTCATCACCTCAGGCTTTTTATGTCAGAAACATTGGCTGGGGTTCTGATGCTCTGCATACTGCCTGGGAATCTAGAGTGGGATGTGGGAATTTTCTTGCAGTGTTTTCANTGGGCTCATTATTTGTATCTCAAATGTATCTTTCTCCCCTCTCTAACTATTCTATTNCCTGTTCCTGTAGACAAAACCACGTTGAACACATCCTTAAATACTCACTTAGCACTTCTTTTCCTAGCACAGTGAGAAAATTCAGCCTCAGTACATCAAATATTGAACCAGTTCCCATCCTAAAAGTCTCAGGTGTTTAAAATACCAGTGCAAAGCTGTGTGAATGTCAGCGAGTCACTGGCTGTGTTTTAACCCTATTTCTGGCTTAAGACAAAGTGGGGGGAAATGTCAGGCGATTCTCTAACAAACCTATACTCCAAATGAACATTTTTATTCCGTGCTGTTTTTGTTCTACAGCTCCTTTGGTGAAGATTAAGCAGAGCTTAACCAAACTAAGGCAAGAAACNGTTCAGATGGACATTAGAATTGGTGTTGTGGAGCACACGCTGCTGCAGTCCAAGCTGAAGGAGAAATGCAATATGACTAGAGACATGCATGCGGCTGTTACCCCAGAATCAGCGATAGGCTTCTATTAAAACATGTGGGCTTTCATGCTTCTGATTATTTGTTTTTTATAGCAAATTATTTTTTAATGTTGCATGGATTTCCAAACACAATTTATACCTCTCAAGCATGTTCAGTGGATATTTTTGCACAGGCATTGTATCATGATGATTATGATGGCTAAAGCCTTTACAATGAATCTAGTATTTAATAAAGTACTTAAAAATTCTCATGTTCAAAGAAGCTTTCACTGTCATTCCCAGTGTCATACTCATGCCTGGTGGCTCATTATCTTCCTATTCCTTGTGTGTATGACCCATGTATCACGTGTCTACCGCTGCTGTCATGTCCTAGACTACTAACACAGGACTGGTACCTCTGGTGATCTCCAGAGCTGGTCTCCCTCTACAGCGACCACTAGTCCTTTTGTGTTAGAAAAGCTGAGGAACGGTGGTGGAATTCTTCATAGGAAGCCAAACTTCCCTTGCCTCAGCTCTACAATTATATGATAGTACCACCTTCTTAACTGTAAAAAAAAAAAAATCAGTATCCATGTTGACATGTGCAACCTCTTACTTTTCTTTAATTAATTACTAGTTCAGCCATATTTGACTCAGCTGCTGGAATGAGGGAAAAGATGAGTGTGCCTGTGTCTGCATGCTACCCTTTTGTGTGGAGTCAGCTATGCTAAGCAGTGTTCTGTGGAACTCGCCGTAATGAGTCTTATGATCAGCGTCTGGTACTGACACTATTTTCTTAGGAAACTTCCTCAGCGATTTTCTAGACTAGAATTTCTAAATCAGCCAAATAAGCAATATTGAAGAGCAGCTTTTAGGGGTTGGGGTTTTGATCCTTAGCACTGTATAAACCAGGTGGTGATTCACACCTATAATGTAGCACTCAAGGGGTGGAGGTAGGAGAGTCACAAGTTCAAACTCATGGACTTGCAAGATGGCTCAGTGGGTAAAGGCACTGCTACCAAACCTGATAACTGGAGTTTTATCCCCCAGNTCCCAAAAATTGTCCTCTAACCTACACACTGAAAGGACCAAGCAGGTGCCACAACAGGCTGCTCAGTGTCCTCTCAGAGATCAGGCCTCAATTTCAGTTTCCTGAGACTTAAGCAAGCAGTTTCTGGGAGGGCTATGACATAGTCCTTGCAGTAGCTCCCTTTCCACATGTACTCTGACTGCTCAAGGTTCAGCCCATTGTTTACTGTCTGGGACCCCTCACCAACTTAGAGCTACGTGCATTGGTCAATGTGAACGTGTGAGGCCAGCCAGCCTCCACAGCAGCTCAAGGACAGAGCCTGGGCCACTGAGTCAGCCCCCACAATCAGTACATGCTAGATCAGCCAGCCTCCGTGGCAGCTCAAGGACAAAGCCTGGGACTTGTCCAGGCCTGCCCAAAAGTGATAACTGTAACCCCCAACCAGTAAATTCAAAGGANACACACCCTCACCCAATCATATGACGCAAAGGCTTGTATCACTCTGCCTGTGGTTTTTGCCTTTAAATAGCTAGCCTCACAAAGAAAGAGCAACTCCTCCCTGCCCCTCGCTACGCCGAGAGCTGTTGGACGAGTTCCCTGCCTTGGCTTGTACTACGAGTCTACAATAAACCTTGCTTTTGCATTCTGGACTCCTTAAGTCTCTGGTGGTCTCTTTGAGGGTCTTTACCTGGGTACAACACACACAAGCACCATG
>LZPO01055256.1:37611-47865 GCA_001675575.1 Neotoma lepida
CCTTTCTCCCCTAAATTATTATTTTAACACTTACTTTCTAGACATATACCCCAACACACACATACACACACACACACACACACACACACACATACATGAGCACATCTTTTGTGTTCACTAAAACTCTAAGTTTGGATAAGAGAAAATTGATGTCTATCATAAACTACCACCCAAGAGGATGACAATCAATACGATGGCAAATAAGACAGTTTATTTACTTTGTAAAGAGGACTAATCCACAGTGGGACGATAGGCAGTGTGAAAGTCTAAAATCCCCTTGCACTGTGCTCAGTGGAGGAGCCCAGTAGAAAACGTGTAGCATAGCAGTTGGCCCTGGGAACTTCTTTGCCTACGTTCTATCTTAGCTGTGGATGCCAGAGGTCAACATTAGGTGTCTGGATATCTACCTCATGGGTCTCCACCTTCATTTTGAGATAAAGTCTCTCACTGAAGTTGGATGTCACCAATAGCCTGACTAGCCGGTGAGCCCCAGGGATCTTCCTGTCCCCTCTGTCTCTCAGTACTAGGTTTACAGACACATTTGACCACACCAGGCTTTGTGTTGGGTGCTGGAGATGTTCATGCCTACACAAGCAGTTTGCCCACAGAACCATCTCCCCAGCCCATTTCCTATTATGTGCTCGGCAAGGGTCTAGAGGCAGTGACTGCCCAACTACAAATATGTGCAGTACCTAGATTTCAGACCTTGATATCTAAATTCTCTACTTAGAAAAAAATTTAAAAAATAATAAAACCAAACTATTCCTTTTAGAAAACTGATTTCCAAACTGGCAAGGAAAACGTATATGTGCCAAAATTTATCGGTCTCTGCCATAAAGAAAGTACTCAAAGAATGNTGAGGAAATGTCCAATGGACAGCCAGGTTCAGAGACAACTTGAGCATCATAGTGATGAATTATAACTGCAGAATAACCACTGGCCCAGACAAATAAAAATAAATGAGTGGATAAATGAGGAGATGGGAATGATCTTCTTACAATAGAATGGCTGATGTGTGAAATGAATGCTGGGTTTAGAAAAATCCCAGCTGGCAACCAGCACGGGAGCTAATTGGGGTGAGAACCATCAATGAGTGCTGGAACTAAGAGGTGGAAACTTGATGAGAAATGGAGTGACTGCATGGTTTCAATGAAGGAAAGATACTNCACAAAGAAAAGTGTCGGTTTTTCACTAGAAAATCTGGTGCACGGCGCTCACATTAAGTTGATCAAAGTTACCATCACCAGCCATGGGCAAANACCATTTTCCACCTGAAGAGAGCGCATTTGCGTGGGTCCTACTAGAGATGCGTACCCTGAATCTAATAACAGAATGTCAGACCATGAACAGACTTGTACAAAATAGCCTGTATGCTTCAAAAATGTTNTGTGAGGAGAGAGAACCACCAAGGAACTGTTCCTGACTAGAGGAGAAAACACAGGCATGACGACTTCTGAATGTAACNGTAGTTCTAGATTGGACCCTGGACCAGGAAGAGTACAGGGACTGTAGCTACAAAGTATATTTTGACATAATGGAAACAAGTTGAGTAAGGTTTGTAAATTAGATAATTGCATCTTAACTTCTTGAGTTGGGTTATTTGATCTGTGGCTATTGAAAAGAATTTATGCAGAAGAATACACATAATGATTTAGGCAGAAAGGGTCATTGTGGCAGCAGCTTAAATGGTTCAGGGAATAAAAGGCATGTGTCTGTGTGTGTGTGTGTGTGTGTGTGTGTGTAGTTATGCATGTACATGGAAAGATGAAAGTGATAAATGATGACATAATAGTTAAATCCCGATTACCTTGATTTGGTTTCAGTGCACATTGTATTCATGTGTTGAAATCAGAAATCACACACTGTACTCCATTAATATATACAACTAACATGCTAATTTAAAAAAAAAAAAAAACATAGCAGTAAAAATTTCCCTTTCCTGAATGGTTTTTTGGATTCTGTTCCTCAAGTCTCTTCCCAGCAGGTGCCTAGGACTGTACTGAATATAAAGGATTCACTGTGACATAACATCCTTAACTAATCATTAAAAGCTTTCACTAAAAAACAATGGAGATTATGATAAATTGTTAACATCTTGAGAATCTGGNAAAGGGATATGTAGAAATCTATTAGACTGTTTCAACTTGCAAATCTGAAGGAATAGTTCTTACAGGTGACAGGCTTCCCAGCCTCTCCTTCATTCAGTTGCCCAATCCATTTATTGAAACAGTATGCCCTTCCATTGAAATTCTGTAGCTCACTGAGTAAANCAAAGTTACGGTTGTATTCACTAACCAAGCAGAACAAATTCTTCATCACTCCAAACAATTCTTTTTCTATTGTCCTCTTCCTTAAATTTGCAGTAGTGCTTAGGTATTACTATTATTTTATTATTAGTTTTTGAATAGTGTCAGAACATCTTTCATAAGAATTCACAGAGAACAAGCCTATATAAATAAGTGTGATAACCACAGGCACTCTGGTTCCATGTNCCATTCCTTCTTTGGTTCCAACAGCCTATGTTAGAAGATGAGACACCAGTGAAATTTGACTCAGAGCTCCTCCCAGCATGGATGATGTAAGCATTCCATGCTCCCTATATGCAATAGCTCAAAGATGTAGGGTATTTATTTTCTGGTCAACCTAAGATTACAAAGCCAAATCTTCTTAAAACTATGTACAAGTAGGAAAGGTCTTCAGGGCACTGGGGGTGTAANTCAGTGGCAAACTGCAAGGCATAGGGCCATCGGCAAATCCCTAGCAACACCACCTTCATATATATACATATATATAATGAAATATATATGAATATATGTATATATTTCATAATATATATATTTTAAAAACAATATTGCAATAGAATTATAGAAGGCAGAATATGTGGCCCTGTTTGTGGTCAAATTGCAATGATTATCATAGCTTCATTTTTTTCAACTTCATGTGTCTAACAACCAAACCACAAACCTTAAACTGTTTATTATAATTTTTAATTAAAAATTTACTCTCTTAAATGAGTAAAAATGGTTTGAGTTCACAGTTATACAAACTGTTTTTTATAATTTAAAATGCAGGAGAGGAAAGCCTTGATGATCAATGCTCATATTAACATGTCTGAGTAATGTCTCAAGCATTCGAGTTCTGTAATTGCTTTTAATCCAGACATAAACTTCGGGCCTGATTTGCTGCCTCATCATAGCACCTTGTTTCAGGCCTGAGCTGTCCCCTTTATTCTCTGTCCTTTTACTTAATAGGACACGGACCTTTCAAACTGGCCATCAGACTGCGTCTGACAGCCATCACTGCCCGAATTGTTGCTCTGAGTTCTTGGATGTCTTCAAGGTCCTGTGCATAGCCCCTTTTGTATGACTCAGCAGTTACTGCCTGGCTACTCCTCTCCTGCCCTGCAAAGCATTCTCTTTTGCAAGCTGGAAAGTCCTCACGTTGCCTGTGCATAACAAAAACACCAATATGCTCCCATCCCTAGCTAAGGAGCTATTGGCAAATGCTAGCTTCTGGGAGGGAGTGCCCATTTGCATGAGAATGGCTGTGCTGGTTTGCACGAGAATGGCTGTGCCGGTTTGCACAAGAATGGCTGCCCTGTTTGACTACTTGGTCCTGTTGGTGGAAATGTTGGGAAGGATTAGGAGGTGTGGTCTTGTTGCAGTAGGTCTGTCACTGGTGGTAGGCTTTGAGGTTTCAAAAGCCACACCATTCCACTTGGCTGTCTCTTGGTCTCCTGTTGGTTGTCTCAAGATATAAGCTCCTAGCTATTGTTCCAATACTATGCCAATCTCCTGCTGCCCTGCTCCCTTCCATGATGGTCACTGACTTACCTTCGAGAACTGTAAGCCCCAATAAACTCTTCCATAAGTTGCCTTGGTTACGGTGTCTGTCTCCTCACAGACATAGAAAGTAACTAAGACAGAGGGGAAGAGTCAGTTTTCTACCATGTTCTAGGAGATGTCCCCACATCAAAAAGGGTTTGGGCGACACAAATTGAGCTCAGTGGGTTTAAAAAGAAATGAAGTTGAGTAAGGAGGTGAAGCTGGATCTAGGAGGATTTGAGGGGGAGGCNTNAGTGTGATAAAAAACACATTGTAGGGAACTCTCAAAGAATTAGGAAAAATATTTTTAAAAATACCTAAGTACCTAAGTCCCTTTCTCAATTTGTACCTCATAGCCACGGGTAGGTTTGTTTTTATTCTAACTGGGGAAGGGTTATCAGGGAATTTCAAAAGCTGCTCNGCTAATGTTGATATACAATTATCTACAGAATCACCCATCCAAAGA
Organism: Neotoma lepida; assembly: GCA_001675575.1. Lineage (NCBI taxonomy): Eukaryota > Metazoa > Chordata > Mammalia > Rodentia > Cricetidae > Neotoma > Neotoma lepida. The sequence continues at coordinate 41,902 of LZPO01055256.1, forward strand.
TTTCCCCCCTGGGTACAAGTAAGCAAAACATTTCAATGTGAGAAGACCTTTNAAGAGGACCTAAAGTCACTTTTCTTATGAATTGCCTTAATATTAGCCCCACCTTGGGGAGTAAGCAGCATAGATAAGTTAATACACAATGTTAGAAACAGAAGAGAGAGAGAGAGAGAGAGAGAGAGAGAGAGAGAGAGAAGAGAATAGAAAAGAAAATCTGCTACCTGTTTAGAAACCAAAATCTGTTACTATCCTCCCTGTTACCAAATAGTTCTCTCATCTAGAGAGAGAGAGAGAGAGAAGAGAATAGAAAAGAAAATCTGCTACCTGTTTAGAAACCAAAATCTGTTACTATCCTCCCTGTTACCAAATAGTTCTCTCATCTCACCCCCCCACCTCCCTGGGCAGAACTTGAGGTCCACATCTCCTCCCACTCACATTGTCACATCCATGCTCCTTATCAAGATCGTGCATCCTGTTTCCACGCATGCCCCTTGATGATCTTTCCCAGCTCCTCTTTCAAAAGCTTGTGCATAGAANACTGCCTCAGAAGCCCAGCCAACCAGATTCCAGTTCCAAGTTTGCTAGGAAGAAAAAAAATATTTTTATAGTCCCAACACTTGTGGCATCAAATACATAGACTTTTCCACACCGACAGCCAATTTTGTTAAAGCTCTTCAGTGTCCAACAACTCAGTTCTGACACTACCTACTAGGAGTTAATAAGGCCTCTAGGAAAAGGCTGATCCCAAGTCCACCCCCACCCACCGCAGACACCAGTCTGGAGTCCTGGCCCCCTGTGCTTCATTTCTTCTGTCTTGTACATGTTCACTTGCCCTTCTGCCATGTGTGACTCTGCATACAGGCTCTTGTCAGATAACAGTACAATGAATGTTCTTAGACTTCTCAGTCAGAACCATGAGCCAAAAAAGCTTCTATTGTTTCTCAGTTTTCCAGTCTGTATCATTCTGTGATAGCAATAGACAACACACCAGTACAGTGNCCTACACCAGGTAGATTATAAGAAAGGGTGAAAATCCTTTTGCNGTCCTCGGGCACACACCTCTGTCCTAGTATTTCNATGGGTTCCCCCATTTGAAAAACTGTGAACCCATTTAGTTTTTTGTAGAGGTTTCATTGTGTGTGCTTGAAAACCTCAATGTTTCAAGAGATTGCAAACCATTTGGAAACTCGTGCCAGGAATTACAGGCAACAGTCAAACATTTCTTCCCATGTCACAATATCTCAGTTGAGAACTTTCTGCTNAGCTCTTGAGCCATCGTTGGTCCTCCGTTTTCTCCTGCAAGGGCATAGAATCATGTTTTCACTCATGTCCATTTGCTCTTCCTTTACCATATGTAAAAGCTTCTGCATGGGACACTATCCCATGAGTCCAGAGGCTCTAGTCAAAGCACAAAGCATTCCTAAGGTGACGGGTAGTGCTGGGAGAGGCTGAAGGCTTGTAGTCCGAAGTACATGATTTCCACTCTCTTGCCATCATGTGCGTTAACTTGGAGTGGTCTAGGGTCAGCTCCTCCCACCTCTGAAGCTCGTTGTTGGATATTTAGAAATTTTGAGAGCAGGGCAACTGCGAATAGTTTATCACCAGCCCATTATGAGTGTTTACACCATGGAAAAAGAAAATCACTGAGTCAGAGCTTTAGACAAATAGCCAGTTTACTCACAGACCTCTGACCACAAGCAGTACAATGTTCCATAAACCTGACCTAAACACGGGAAATGCATAACAGTATGTTGTATCGTATTTTAAGGTAAATTATTATAGTAGTGGTTGAATTAGGCCAGATTTGTAAATTGTTCTAAAAAAAAAATCATTAAGTCTACAAAAGCTTCTCTGTGTGTCAGATGTGTATCCCCTGAACCATTTTATTGATACTACTTCATGGCTCTTCCTAACTATCACCTTTTACTGCTTCTCAAATCAATAGGCTAAAGCAGTCCAGGCATCTTCCTATACGGTAGATTCAAAGATCGTGCTCGTACAAACTGAAATAATGTAGAATGCACAGCTAGTCCAATTATTTGACTATAAAAAACCTAATTTAGTTCACTGCATCATTGATCCATTTAATTGTACAGCAGTTTCCTATTGATAACAGGAAATGTCCCTGACCCAACTGTCCTGAAAATGAAAACAGCCACTTTTCTATAACCATACATTTAACTAAGGACTCTATCTTACCTGTGGTGATTAAAAACTATCACAACCAGGCTTTATTCAGTATTTCTTGTTCTAACTGACCCATTTGTCTTGCATATGACCTGATTTCTCATGTACTTTCTGGACTTCTCAAGTCATTACGTGTTAGTCCCTCCTTCTGCTNGTGACTGGACCCTTTATTTCAGAGAGATATTGTGATGAATTTAAGCCATCATATTCACTCTGCCCCTGGGAACCATTCAGCAGTCCACCAGCATCACAGAGGTTGCTGGTGACCTAGAAAAACTACTTTCAGTTGGATTTCTAGCCTCTTGGTTTAGGCAGCTGCCACTTAGTACATATATGTGGTACAGAGTCAATAAACATTTGACAGATAACCACTTTACTGTGATACAGTATGAGGTATTAAGGGACCCAAATATAATGAAGCATAATCATTCCCTTCCACAGCTCACAGTCCAATGGGAAAGATACATACACATAATTAAAATGTTTATAATAGTAAGTTTCATAATAGAGAGATAAACAGTAGTTGAAACTGGGGTAAGAAAATAATTCTAACTTTAAGAAAACAAATATTTATAGAATTAGCCTTGAAGGGTGGCGAGATTCCAATAGCAAGGAAAAACAGAGACATGCCGCACAGACAACAAGACATGAAGTCATGAAGGTGTGGGTGGACATCATGGAGTCACAAAGGTGGGTGTTAACAGAACACTAGAAGAAAAAGGAGATGAAAGGGAGGGACTTGAAGGTCAAGAAACCCTGCAGGAAAAAGTTGATGAAGGAAATGGACCCTGGATAATAAATTATGATAATCTGGTGTTAGAGCTGCCTGCAGCAGAACATAGTTGTAAAGATGTGTGGAATCGAGACTTCTACAAGTTTCAAATTGAAAAATGATGAGAAGTGACAGGATATGGGACCAGCACAAGAGAAGATGCTAGAACAGAAACANTGATGATTTCTCTGCACAGTGCTATGTTGTTGTTATGCTTGGATTTTAAATGTCTTCTGAAAGCTGTGTGTTACATGCTTGGTCCTCAAGTTGGCAAGATGGCTCACTGGAGTAATAGTGCTTGCTGCCAAGCCTGACCACTTGAGTTCAATCCTTAGGACCCACATGGTAAAAGGAAAGACCCAACTCCTCTGACTTCCACATACATGCCCATGGCACAAGTTGACACCCCCACACACCCCCACACACATATACACAGAGAGATGGAGAGAGATGGAGACATGGACAAAGAGAATACACAAATGTAATCTTTCTAAAGAAATAAAAGCTTGGTCTGAACCTGACACCTCTATTGGAAGGCACAAGAACTCCACAAGGTGGAGCCTAGCTGGAGATCGAAGTGTAATGGGACTCAGCTTCTGAAGATCGGTGTCATCCTTGGCCCTGGCATTCTCTCTCTTTTTGTCTGTCTTCATCTTTCTCTCTGTCTCGGCCTCTCTGTCTTTCTCTGTCTCTGTCTGTCTGTCTGTCTCTCTATCTCTGCCGCTCGTGCCTTCTCTTTTTCCCCTCTCTCCCTCTCCTCCTCTCTCTTTCAAGGGCACAGTGAGACTTTATCCATAATTCCTTCTCCACCATGATATCCNGCCACATCCACAAAGCAAAGCAACGGCATCAAACAACCACAGAAACAAAATTTCTTCCCTCTAAGTTGTTTTTCATGGGTATTTTGTTACAATAACGAAAAGCTGACTGACACATCCACAGTCTCACATTTTATTGTGTAACTAAGGGAGGTGTTATTTCCATTTGCACAGATGAAAATGATCCAAAGAAGCTAAGCTAAATACCAAAGGATGTAAGCTCATCATGCCTCGCATGTGACACATGAGGACAAGAATAACTCCAATTGTTTATAATATAACAAGATTCTCCAAGTTATAACTACCTTTTATTGAGTGAATAATGTTTTACAAGGACCTTTATATATGTATTGAACCATCACAATAATCTTAAGGAGGAAAAAAAAGTCCAAATTAGAAAATTAGAAATGTCAAAATTAGAAAATCTTCCCACACAGAAAAAGCAGAGGGTTTGGGGATGGAAGCGAGGCATGAAGAATACCATCAATTATGGCTGTCCAAAGAGGTATCAACCGAGAAGCAGCCAAGAACTTTTGAGAGAGGTGAATGACTACGCTCGTATTCTATATCCACTGCCATCGACTCTTACATAAAGCCCACAGCACAGGGAGCTCCACAGAGAAGGAACCTTGTACACACACACTGATATTCAGGATATTGGGCCTGAGAAAGGAGACCCCACTCAATGTGAATGCCATTGAAGTCTATTGGAAGCATCCACAGGGGTCTGCTAAAAAAGACAACTGCAGATACCTTCCATCCAAGGCTGGTGTGGGATGCTTTAATATGAAGGATGGTAGGACAACTTGACCACAGAGTAAAACGGAATATGAGAACTTGGACCAAGCTTCCATTTCTTTAGATGAGGCCCACAGAGCAAAGAACCAATCTGCTCAGGGCTGTCAGGATTAGCTCCAGAATCAGGAAGTGGCAGTACCAGAATTTGAATTGAGAAATAACAAACCAGGTATTAGAGTCAGCGTGGTACAAAATNCTGAGCTGGAGGTAATGCCAGCATAGAGAATGAAAGTGAGACGTGCCTTTCGCAGGGAAAATAGGAAGTAAGTAGGGATATTAGGGTGGGTATGATTCCCTCATTAAACTAAATTGTGCACAGCCCTCAGAAACCATTTGTCAGCCAGCAGCTTTCCAGAGGATGTAGCTGGCCTGAAAGTATCTTTAGGAATATCCTGACCTCTTGGTTTAAATAGATGCTGTTTAGTAAAATCTCACTGGGGCTGGCTCCAACACACACCACTTATCCATGAGCAACTAAGCCCCACATATTTACACGTGCCAGTGATGGCTGAGTATGGCAGGGGCTGGCCAGACTTCATGACTTAGAACAGAGCCAGGGCTAGAGACAGATTTTTCTACCTGGAAACTGCATCTTGAGCTAAGAGTGAAACTGCTCAAAAGAATGCATAGGGCCAAGGGCTGGGAATCCCTACTCTTAAGGACTGNCCAGAGGGAGGAAAGGCTAGATTTCAGCAAAGTGAAGACGGTATGGCTTCCTAAGCCATCTTTTTCTCCCCTCATTTCCTAGGTATCAACAGTATTAGTTTCAGTTTTGACATGTAGTTGGAACAAATCTTCTAAAGGAAAACCCCTTCACTGTNTGACGAGTTACGCTGCCTCTATCACAGGGAAGTCACATGGGAAAAGGTGTATAGTTGTACCTTGTGTTCCTTGGAACCGCCTCCAGTCTTGGGGCTCCTTCCCCCTTCCCTGAGGTTACACATCTTACTCATTGTGGTTTATTAGTCCTTTGATCTTATCATCAAACAGAAATAGGGTTGATTTAACTGGGTGTGGGTGATTTCTACATACACCCAGAGCAAGAGAAAAGAATCAAGCCTTTGGTTTCCAAATCAGCTTTTACCGTACGTTGGGAAAGTGTTCTTTGTCTCTGCCCTTTCATGGGTGAGAAAATTGAGGCAATCAGGGAACTGAAATGCCTTCTTCAGTTTCCTTCCTGTTGCTTAGCGTTCAGGAACACTTCATGGAGGGAAAAAAAGAAGACANTGAATCATTTAGTGCTACTTATCCTTCTAATACTGGAACAAACCAGTTCCCCAGAATCACTTTGGGAGAGGTCTGTTGCTTTGCTGCTCTAGTTCAGTACAGCCATCGCCCAAGTGCAAAGGTGGTAATCACCGACCTGTTACCTTCCCCTTTACTAGAAGTAGC
>LZPO01055256.1:70946-85965 GCA_001675575.1 Neotoma lepida
AAAGAAAGAAAGAAAGAAAGAAAGAAAGAAAGAAAGAAAGAAAGAAAGAAAGAAAGAAAGAAAGAAAGAAAGAAAGAGAAAGAAAGAGAGAGAGACACCCAGCTAGCTGTGGCCTTTAGCCACAGTGCCGGAGAATCTACCTCAGCGTTCACACCAAGGCCAGGGTGTCTGAAAGACCCAACACTGACTGATCATGGTGGAGACTTATGCCCTGGCCTTTCTACCTAATGCAGGACTCAGTTGTAGACAACTTTTCTCTGAGACTCTCAGTGTATTGACTAATCTCATTAGATCTGCATCATAACCCACAGTTTTCTTAGATGGACTCTACTTCCTTCTACCTCTCTGTTTATAGTTGAGAAGTAATTGATAGGTAGGCATCTCTGCCCATCTTACTCACTCCCATTGTGGCTCACACTTGGGAGACTCTCTTCCACAGACACTCCTAACTCCATCAGGGTTTCTGCTTCCTGGAGAGTCCAGACTAGTACACACACTTTTTGCTTTACTTTAGATCTGAAATATGCCCTGATGCCCCTTCTTGTTTTAAAAGATTGTCCCCAACCATGGGTAGTGAAACTTTAGGAAGTGGTTAATTCTATATCGCTGGGGCAGGTTCTGGAGGGAGAGTGTAGGACATTGATTGTCTCCTTCTCTTCAGTTCCTGGCCACCATGATGTATGTGAATGGCTTTGCTCCTCCATGGACTCCCCACTGTGAATGCTGCCTCATCACAAGCCCAGAGGCATCAGAACCAGTCAACCATGGACAAAGACCTTCAAAGTTGGCTCGCTTTCTTTCTCTCTCTCTCTCTCTCTCTCTCTCTCGGTTTTTCAAGACAGGGTTTCTCTGTAGCTTTGGAGCTTGTCCTGGAACATGCTCTGTAGACCAGGCTGGCCTCAAACTCACAGAGATCCGCCTGCCTCTGCCTCCCAAGTGGTGGAATTAAAGGTGTGTGCCACCACCGCCTGGCCAAATCCTTCCTCTTTATAAGGAGGCAGTGTCTTCTTACCTCAGGCATTTTTGTTACAGTAACAGAAAGCCTGCCGGGGGAAACACCTCCTCAGATCCACAAAGCTTTTGTATCCAATATACAACCTGCAAAAATAGGCAGAGTGCTAAGTCAGCTTTGATAGTAGAGAATATTGATTAAATCCTGGACATTTGTTGTAGAGTGGCGCAAAACCAGCATCCTCAACTTTAAAATGAAAAATTACCAGTGATATTTGATGGAACTCTGTAAGGATTAAGTGAGATAATATGCATGAAATTGATTTCTAGCTATTAAGCATGATATATTAAATTTAGTTATTAGTATTGCTACTATTTCAAGTAATTTCCTATGAGTGTGTGTGTGTGTGTGTGTGTGTGTACGCATGCGTGTGTGTGCTTGGGTCCTTTCATGTGCCAGTGTATGCACACATGGGTGCATGTGAGCCTGAGTATAAGGGTCAGACGTCAACCTTGAGTGTCATTCCTCAGAAGTCATCCATCGTGTTTTGTGAGACAGGGTCACTGGCTTGTAGCATGCTGATTCTGCTAGGCTGGCTGCTTGGTGAATACTGCTGATCAACCTGTCTTTGCTCTCCAGTGTTGAGAGATTAAAAGTGTTCATTACCATGCCTGGCTTTTTAATATGGATTTGAAGGATGGACATTGGGTCCTAATGTGGCAAGTACTTTACTGGCAGAACTGTTCTTCCCAGTTCTTTCCAGTAACTTCCAATAGCAACTCCCAGCAGTCCATTTAAGTTCCTTTTCAAATGTATGCTGAGGCCTCTCCAAGGCACTGGGAACACTGAGGAAAAGGGTCCTGCTCTAACGGATCTGACATTTCCTAAATTAACCAAGTAAACATGAGTCAGCTAAAATCTACTAGTAGGTTAACATAGCCCAGTAACCAGCAGCCTTAGTCTTGGCTTCCTTCAACTCTAACAGGAGCAGCATGGCTCCATTCCAAGATTTGTATCTGCTGAGCTTTCCAGGTGAACAGCCTTGTTTCCCTTGGTCCCACTATACCCACTGTAATACTATACTTTATCCCACTATACCTGATGCTGTGACTCCTGCAGGGGGTTAACAGCCCTCAACCCGCCCCCCATGGAGGAGATTCCTCCTACACCCTCAGCTCAACTGGCCCGGCTACTTATTTTACTCACTTCCTATTTCTCCCCTGCTCTCTGACCTTCCTCCTTGCCTGAATGCTTGTTCCATCTCAACTCCCTACCCTCTACTTCTTTTGGCTTTTCTCCTTTGCTGTCATCTTCCCAAGAAGACATTTGCTCTGCATCTTCTGATGGCATTGATGTCTTTGCCCAGAAGATGGTACTTCCTGGCAGCAATAGCAGGAAGAGCCTCTACCCAGGAAACAGGGCCTCTGACTCTACTGCTTTCTGCAGACTTGGGAACTGACTCAGAGGCACTCAGATTAACTCAGGTCTTAGCAGAGCAGGGACAGATACTGCCATCTTTTACTGGCTGTGGGCCCCATTCACTAGGAAGATGGCCAGAATATTCATAAAGTGAGCCGACTACTCCAGTCTAACCCAGAAGCAACTCACCACAGTCCTGATTCATCATTTAAACAATGGATTGATTTGTCTTTGCCCTAATGTCTAGCAGCCTGAAGATCACGGGCTATCAAACATTTTTTACCATGTTCAACTAGAAATAAATAGATAATCACATTAATATATATAATATGCATATTTATAAACATTTAAATATTTGCATTCCTAAAACAAAAGTTGCACGGAACATTTTTCCTTGTTATATGCAAGACTCACATTTTTAATTCATTTTAACATATTCTACTTAACCTGATTAAAACACTAATTTTGANGTAGCGATGTTTAACCTTTTTTGTGTATGTGTATGCCATTTCTAACCAACAAGATAAAGACTGTGCATNCCTACTTTGAATGTTTTATAATGTATAAAAATAAAACTCATGGGATCACAAAAGGAAATGATTATATTAAAAGTCCGTCCCTTTCCTGGGCCTTGAGGAATGGGTCCATGTCAGTAGCCCTCAGGTTAAGAACCCTTGTGTGACTAAATTAGTTTCACAGACATCTACAGTGTCATAACCTGGAATTTGGATAAGTTGACTGTAAATGAGGCCTCAGAACACTATGTAGCAATTAACTATTTCNGATACTTATCAACTTGTTATGGTTTTAACTCTTTCTTTTCCTTCCCTTTCCTCCTACTTCTCCTATCCAGTCACTCACCCAGATAAGCAGGTGCACATACTTCACAACCCCTACACACATGCATACAAAACACACAAACACACATTCCCACACACTTTCAGGTTTCATGTCATATATAGAGAATGGCATAAGGCCCTAGGCCATTACCTCCAACGCCTCCAAGGCCCTGACTTCCCCCCAGTCCCAGCTCCTCAGACTCCCTCCTTCAGGGCTTATTATCTCTGTAGGACAGCACTCACCATCCTGGCTTTTCTTAGTTTCTTTCACAGCATTATGAATTGATAGCTGCCTTCTGTCCTGGAATAATAGTGGAGAATGATGGCAGCTCAGCCCAGAGTCTTTGACCTTTGTTTTCTCAGGCTTCAGTGAACCTTCTGTGGCAGGTGTTTCCCCTTGATAGGCAGCTTCTGCCTCCCACCAGATGACAGTTGCTCCATGTGTCATACCCAGCCTACAGCGGAAGCTCCGGCTTGGCTCACAGTGGCCATGCTGAACATGCTGTATCCTCAAGATGGAGCAGCTCAGCCAGGGGGTGTGGGAGGAAATATTGTTACTGTCACAACTGAATTATGGGGGTACTCCCCTAAAGGATTGCTACAGCAATTTCCTGCTGCCAGAGCAAAGTGTCAGCAGTGAACTGTTTTCTCCTTTGCACGTAGGAAGAGGAAGGCTCTCTCAACAGATTCCAGGTAACACAAACCAGTAGGGAGTCTCTCTCTTGTGAGTCATGTTATGGTTAAATTGGATGTTCTCCCAATGATACGTTAGAGCCTTGACCTCCAGTATTTCAGAATGCAAGCCAATTTGGAGAAAGGGCACTTAACAGAGGTAATCAAATTAGAAGAAGGTTTCTAGGACTAGTGAGATGGTTTTTCTAAAAATAGGATGGCAGTCTTAGTAGACTAGACAGTCTAGCAAGCTCCTTTAAAAATTATCACGTTATTTACAGACTGTGTGTGTGTGGTGATGCAGGTAATGGCACCCTGCCACTGAGCTTGATGACCTGAGTTTGATTCCTGGGACTTACAAGGCGAAGATACAGAACAAACTCCTATGAGTTGTCCTCTTGCCTCAGCCTGCAGGCCATGATATGCACCCCTACTCTCACCCCCCACACCCCTACACATATTCACTCACACAAAGTGAATGACATGCAATAAAAATGGAAAGGAGTTGGCTAGAATATCTATTCTACGAAGACTTCTATATTAGTAAGTAAGAGGGGAGAGGGGCAGAGAGGCAGACCCATTAAGAGTAAACTCATTGTGATGAGACAGGGGGATGACAGAGAAAGCATCGACGAGCCAAGGAAGGCCTCAGAAGAAATCAACCCTGTTGACATCTTGACTTTGGTTTTCTAACCTTCAGATTGTGAGCAGTCACCCTGTCTGTGTTGTCTGACTCTGAGGTAGGAGTGGGGAGCAGAAAGGTTTGTCCCTCTGTCTGCACACAGAGCAGTTTCAAATGACAGTTACATTCCTGTCCTCCTGCTCTAAGGGGTCCAGGTTTTGTGCTACCATAATCAACACAGGAAAGGGTGGGAGATGAGTTGCATCACTTCTCCTTCAGAGTGGAAGGCAGCTGGACCACTCTAGAAAATTGACTCTATTACCAGGATTCCCAGAACACAAACATAAACATAATATAGACATTCGCATTCTACCTAACAGTGTTAAAGATGAGATTTCACGGCTTTGACCTCAATGGCTAACCAGAAAATGCTATCCTGTTATACAGTTAGAAGCCCAGATGTAGCCTAGGACTTCAGATGGGTTCAATCCCATAAGTTTGTACAGGAAGAAAGGCACTGAGAGACCCTAGGAAGGGATGGACTTGCCCAAGGTCACAGAGCAGGAAAATTCCTCCAGTCTCTGAGACACATCATCTCCTTCTTGAGTCTCCAGCACTACAGGCTGCAGTCACGTCCTCCTGAAGCCAAGGCTGTCTTCTGTATCTTACCACTCTTCTTCCTATATGCAATGATTTGGAAGTTCAAAGGTCACAAACACTACAGAAAGTCACCCAAAAGAACTGACAGGACAACCAACGACAAAAATATTTATTTTAAAGCCTCTGGTTTTCATAGACAACCCTTCCCCCAGGGAAAAATTAAATCCCTCCCCCACACCACGCTCCTATAATGTGCCTAGAGAGCTCCTTTTAAATCCATTAGAAATAGCACTTTCTTAGTGCACACAATTACTGTTTAATAGATACTTTTTTTAGCCAATTAGATTATAAATCTTTTTTTCTTCTTCACTTTTAAACCTCTATCTTTCTCTATCTTTCTTTTCCCTCAAAATTCAATGAATGATACAGTTATTTTTGGACCTTCTAAATGGTTACTGTTTGTGAAGGCCATCGTTTCGTTCTGGATGAGAAAATGCTTATTTCATACTATAGTGCCGTTGCTTTTATTATTCTTTCCATCACAGTGTGGGAGAAGACCATTCATCAGANGATCAGACTCTCATTTGCGGCCACTAGGGAAATATCGTGAAGATCACTGTGAGCCTCTGACATTGTGTGCTTCCCCCCTTCTGAGAACAGACCAATAGGTCTTTGGACCATGGAGCCTAATCCCCTCATTTCAGAGTTGAAGAAACAGGGGCACATAGGCACCCCCAGGGCTATATAACTAGCTCATGCCTCCAACCCATTGGGTTTTCCACCATGCAGGAAATTGCAGAAATTCTTCATACCTCCTCAAGTTCATTGCAAGCTGGTCTTGTAATCATTTATATTTATTTCAGCAATATTGAAGCATGGGAACACATGGTTCCTGCCTCTACATAATACTGCATAACCAGTTGGATTAATTTTGAATTGCTCCAGCTTCAGCACTTAAATGGTTTCACAAATCCACCCATCAATAAGAATCCAGAAGCTGTAAGCATAATGGTATGCACGTGGCAAGTTATTAACCATCATTTGCCTCAGTTTCCCCTTACTTAAAGTAGACATTTGTGCTCCTTTAAGATTATATGAATAATACCTAGAAAAGGCTTAATAGCCAATAACAACTCAATAAATGTGACTGAGTCTTATTCTAGCTACGAGTAAGAAAATGTTACTCAAAAGTGGTTTAATAAATGTTTGCATGGAAATATAAAAGAATTATTATTATAATTCTAATAACTATAGGATGGGACAAAAGAAATCTTGGACTCTGAATTGAGAAATCTAAGTCATAGATACAATCCTGCCATGAAGGAGTTTGTGACTTGGGAAAAGGGTTAGCCTTTCTGGGTCTCCACGCCTTAAGCACCAGCCCTAATGCTAAATTCTCAATGAGAGAGAGAGAGAGACAGAGAGACAGAGAGACAGAGAGACAGAGAGACAGAGAGAGAGAACACCCCAGAAGTACATTGAACAGCAGGGCCGACTCAGGAAGCATTCCCACCCCGCTGAGAGCCTTTGTCCTTCCTGAAGTGAGGGAGATGCTTCCTTGGTCGATACCCACAAGAAAAACAACTCCTGGGCCTGAAGCACCCTATCCCCGAAGCAAGAATTATCCCAGCCTTTCCCTCTGGGGAGCCAGTCTGCCCAGATTCAAGCAGGAGAAGGGAGCAGATGAACAGTGAACGTCAGAGCAATTAGTTTTGGCAATTAGGCAGGCAATTAGTTGTGCAGCGTATAGAACGGGAGTAGAAGGTAAATCAGCAGCGTCAGAGGTGACAGGAAATGTGAGTGGGCCTCAGGCTCCAGTAACACCCAGGTGAGAGGACCCACAACTCCCACTGTCAGGACCACGGAGGATGCTGCTTTCCAGGAGCAAGAAAACTGCTCAGAGCTTTCAGCCCCCTGTTCTAATTTCTCCCTCTGAACGCCATACAGTCTCAGTGTTCTCTCGAGCTGAGGCCCTGTTGCTTTCTCCCCAGGAATCCTATCTGCAACGTTGAAATTCTTAGATGCAATTTCCTGGGGACTCTCAGCAAAGAGTTCATTTGTTGTTTTCAAAGCTTAGGAAGGTCTCCTCTAAAGGCCAATTAATTTCTCACTTATCTAGGGGTGGAAGAGAGCTGATATTACATAATTCCGTGATATGGAGAGGGGGCACTAAAACAGTGTTTAAAAGGTAAGGCCCTGGGCTTGGGTACCAGCTGTGCTTCGCACAAAGCTCTGGGCTTTGGTTATCAGCTCCCAAATGGGAATAATGATCAGATAACCCGGCAAAATGTGTGNCACTTCAATAGCTCTTGTCAATTCCAATTTGGGGAGTCCATATATTAAAAAACTATGTTTATCTGAAATTCAAATTTATTTGGTCAACTTCTATTTTTTGTTGCTAAATCTGGCAATTTTTGATGTTAAAAATAATACCTTTCTCAGAATGTTACTGAGGTTAAATCAAACACCACACAGCATGACTAAGCAGATTGGGGTGGGGGGAACCTAATGTCTCTTTCTCTTTGTCCTTCTCTGTCATTATTGTCTAATTTGATTAAACTTTTTCTACCGAGTCCAGAGGTTTAGCATAACACCAATGGCAGCTGGCTGGTTTTTCAGAAAAGGAAAATCTTTCTACGAGTTGCCTACACCAAGGGTTTTAGGCTAGAGACCTCTCAAATGAAGGCAAGAGTAAAAAAGAGTGTCTGGACATGACATCACAGTGCTTCTCCACATCTTTCTAAACCAGTGTTTCCAGCTGATGTTCATGTGACTAAGACCTCCAAGCCACTTAGAAGGCCAGGGGAATCAGGGGCTACACTGGCCACATTAGCCTTTTGTCCAGCGGACACCGATTCTTAGGAAAAGTAGGGGTGGGAGCCAGTGCTTGCTTTCCAGTTCACTGTGCGTAGCTGTGTTCCCATGACCCACCTAACCAAAGGCACCTTCAGAGTTCGTGAGACATGATGCTGAACCAATTATAGGAACCCTCGTTAAGAAAAAGATGCAGAATTACAAATACAAAATTAGACATGAAACTGAATATTTACTTAGAATGAGAAATTATATCATGACAAATTACAGGAGTGCTGGAGAATTAGGCCCCTTTCTTCTGAAAATCCCTACAAGTGATTTGCTAGAAATGCTGACACAGAAATGTTGGCTGATTATTACCTGGCTTTCTCTCTCCACCTGGAGCCTTAGCAACCCAGGCACTCACACCAAACACCCTGAACAGGAAGGGACCTGTAACCTACACCTTATTAGTGTCATTATATATCTTCTCCTGCATTTACCTGAATACCTTACAGCTATGTTTATTATACAAGCAGTAGTGTGAGAATGTTGACAGAAAACAAAAGGTGGAGGGAAGTTTTGCACTTCTGCCATCTTAGCCAGCCATCTGTCTCTCTTCTCTGGATTCTTCTCCATTTTCACTCACATGTACAACTTATAAGACTGAAACCATGGTGCCCTCATGCGTTTTATGCTTCTGTAACATAACACTGCAGGCTGGGTAGTTTATGAACAATAGGAATTATGGCTCTAGAAGGTGGGAAGTCCAAGGGCAGGTACATCATATGCAACAGAGTAAGAAGGGAGAAGGTCTTTTTCTTTCTTCAACAGTCCACTCCCACAAGAACAGTTTTAATTCAGTCATGAAAGACTTTGTGATCTAATCACAACTTAAGTCTGACACCCCTTAACACTGATTACAACAGCATTACATAGCAGCATGCATTCGGGAGGGACCTTGTAACTACAGCACACCATTGGATATCTGTCAGGGTGTTTTCCACTTAGCACAGTATCACTTTCCCATGTTTCTCCATACCCTCCATCACTGTGACATTTCAAGGCTGGATGCTTATTCCCTTTTCTGTCATTGTTAAGAAATCAGATAAAGATGAACTTGGTAAAGGGAAACTAAATTTTAGGTTACTGTGAACAGTTTTAAACTTAAAACACATGCACATACACACATACAAAGATTCTAGCAACATTGTAACTCACGCAGGAGTAAATAATCTGTCAGTTTAAAGAGAAAGATTACTTCAACCATTTATTAGGTATGGGTAGAAAAAGAATTTATCAGCAGGCTGGCATTCCATTTTTCAACTAATTTCTTCAGTGAGGTGATTCCAAATCTCTTGAGCACACCCCTCCCCAGGAGGTGAAAGAATAGAATAAATATTTGCCATGTGACTGGATGCTAGAGTGGACAATGCTTTTCTTAAGAAATGTTTCCTGATGGAAAGGATTCCTACTGGAGCCACACCACACCAATTCTACGGCAATAATTCAATTACATCCATTAGAGCACACATTTCCCCAAGAAGGCATTACGAGGACCCTCTCTGGGAGAAACGTTTGAACAAAACATTTCAACAGTGCTCGGTAGCTTTCCCTTCCTGGGTGAAAATTAGGAGTCGAGTACACTATGATTCATAACTTCACAGAACAGTTCCTGTGGGTGGACACACGTCACTCANGTCCCCCTTACAAGCCTAAGGCTACACCCCCTTACCTTTTACTTTCTGAACTTCTCTGTAGGGTGCAGCAACCAAACCACCCTGTGCAATTTTGAGTTTTAAAACCTCCAGTATAAAGATCTAGAGCAGGGGGAAAAAAAAATCAAACGAAACCTCCCATTTCAGATTCCAAGCTCAGAGTGGGAAATGCCTTTTCTGTGGCTTGGAACTGTCTCCACAGCCCATCGAATTTATAAGTAAAGGTGATTATAGCCCATCACAACTCACTTAGAGCAGCAGACCAAGATGGATATGAGCTACTAAAATCACGGTTAAGGCAATTTTAGAATGAGCCTTCACATTAATGGGCATGACTCATCTCATTCTGTGGTTCCCAATATATCAAAGGTTGCTGAAAATGTCTCCTCTCTGCATCTCTCATGTTCTCACATACAGGGCAGGAAAGAGGTCTAAGAAGATGAAGTGGAAGGTAGCAGGCCACAGCCAAAGGATGATCTGTTGTTGCTGCAAGTAGATTAACTTCCATTTTCTGACAGGATCAAGGCTTCGAGCCTCCCCAATCCTCAGCCTATAACATCCTCTCAGACTTTATGGCTTAGATGCCTTGGGATGAAAGGTGAAGTGTGAGAGGCATCCATAAGAACTGTTTTGACTGGAGCTCCTCAGGCATCACCCTTCCTTCTGAAGCAGTGACTCACCTGGTCTCACAGGAATCAGAGTACTCAGAAGACTTCTGCCTGGCAAAGACAAAAAAGGGGGGAAAAGCGGGTGTACATTTATTTTTTTTTCCTCTTAATTTTATAAATGCCAATGTCCATTGGAACCAGAAACAGGGAATGACATTCTGACCAGCCAGTTTTCCTTGCTGAAGCCTGTACAACGTGAGATTTTCTTGGCTTCCTATTTTTATGCTGTCTTCTAGTGTCGCTGGCAAGGGTAACAATCACACTTGGCGCTTCTGTCATGCCTGTCATCCAAAGATTTCAAAGTGCTCCACGGCAGGGTTTCATTCTCACAGCGGGAAGAGAGAAAGGTCAGCTTTGTTGTTCCTGGTGAGTGACTAGGATGCACAGAGGTGATGTGACTTAGATGCCTGTTCTGCAGAGCATCAGGGGCAGAAGCAGGCTAGAACACTGGCTTCTTAATTTCTACTCAGTCTGCTGTTCACTCATACCAGCTGATATGACCACCTCTTCCTAGGGCCGAACACAAGGCTCATCACGGCAGATATGAACAGTTGGCTAAATGTCTGACCCTACAGAAAACTGAAAAGCTAAATATGAGGGGTTTGATTTGTTCCTGAGATTTGCTTTTCAGGTGTCAGGAACTTGGACAAGAAAACACTAAAACGTTGGTGCGAATCCACTGGGTGAAAATGGCTAGCAGATTTTGATGCTTGAAAATATCAAAGTATTGGCAAGGAAACCCAACAACATGATCTTAAAGTCTGCAGTTGGGGATGTAATTAGCACAACCACTGGAAAAAACTACTTAGCCTTGGCTTGTAAAACAGATCATGCAAATATACTTCAATCCAGTAATATTACTCCTACATGTAGCCTCAAGAGAAACCCTCACCCATAGGCTCCAAGAATATGCACACTAATATTTAGAAAACAAAACATTATCCACTGGTAAAAATGACTGGACCACATCTTCCTATAAAATATGGATAAATTCTATACTCATAGAGAGGGGGAAGTAAGTCAGATAAAATAAGTGAGATAAAAAATGAATTTTTGTGAAGATTCTTTTTCTGAAGCTCAAAAGTAAGAAAAGCACATGTATGATTAAAGGAACAAATATACACATTATAAAACTCGGAGTAGGGGTTAGAAGCGGAGGGGGCAATAACAACACAAGTGACATGGTAGTCCCATGTTGGGAAAATCAAGGGCTAAGTGGGGCACTTAGTGGGGGCAGGGTGGGGTGCAGCACAGTGCAGCTGATGTGTTCNAGCTCTGGATGACAGGTTCTTCTTCCTCATCGTATGTATGTGACATATTATTTCCAGGCATTATAAAACAATTTCAGTCAGTGCTAATGGGCTAACAGTGGGTAAAAAGAATCTTCAGTGAAGATATGTGTACAGGGTTTTAACTTGTTATTTAAAGACTATAAACAGTTAACATTTTTGAGGGATAGCACTTTTTAAAACGTCTGCCAAACTTAAGTCAAGAAAGTGTTTAAAACAAGGATGTCATAAAAAGATTTATTATAGCAAGTTTGTAACTAGCTTATACAAATGAGAAGCAAGATCTTAAAACTCAATAAAAGTTCTGGGAAAGTGTATGAACAAACACTTTCAGGAAAATTCAAATGAGGAGGAGATGAAAGATGTTTGAACTGTGCTAGTAAACAAAGAAATAAAGAGTGTGTGGAGAAATTTTCTTCTCTTATCCTAAGGCTGCTGAACATGGAAAACCTAGACACTAGCAGTAGTCAAGTGGGTGTGTTACACTGTGAGGTACAGCCTTCCGAGAGGTGCTTTAGAGATAAGATACAGTGGCTTTTAATTATGCCTCCAAGGCTTTGTTGTCCCGGAAGCTTCTCCAAAAGAAATCATTAGAGTCCTAAAAATATTCTNAGCAACATTACCTTTCATAGCAAAAATTAGCCTAAATATTGAACAACTGGAAAGTGGTTAAAGTATTGAGCATCCTCGATGGAGGCCACACCACCGTTAGCAGTGGGATTTTAAAGAATGTTTATTGATGGGAAAATGGCCCACAAAAGTATTTGCACTGCCCAATTTTATATTCATGACACACACGCACACATAGGCACACACGCACACAGGGATATGTGGAAGCTGTGAAAGGTTTCAACAGTGGTTGCTATAGTATGAGCTCTGATAGTTTTCAATTTCTACTTTATTCCCTGTTACAGTTTCAATAGGCAGTTTCCTACATGAACAATGCCATATAAATACCACTGAAAAGAATAGAAAGTGTCTTCAATACAGGGAAAGCACTCCATAGTTAAAAGCTACAAAAGTTGAGATATATAATGTTCACTGTCGTCCCACCAACTATCTATCCCATGTTATGAAGGGTTCTCTGCTTCTTCAAAATCCTGGAGAAAGTGAGGACAGTTGACCATCATCCTACCTTCAGACTGAGAGCCTCATTCTAATAAAAAATATCTCCCTTCTAAATTTCAACCTTCCTCTTAATAATTGCTTTGTTCTCCATACAGATATGGCTACAGTGTCCTTGCAGACTTCTGCATAAGTTACATCTAAAAGCGCTTGTTAATAATGAGCAGAGTGCATAGACTGTCCATCTGGCTTAGCTACATCACTCAGTCTCAATGGGCACTCAAGTAGGTCACTTTTGTGGTGAGGAAGAGGGGACGGTCTGTCTCTCTCATTCTGCCACTATGTATATGCTTTCCTTGTGTAGAGGGTGAGTGGCACTTGTTTCCAGTTGCCAGAGGAAAGCTGAGCCCTGGGAAATGCAGTTGGACTGATGACGCAAGTTCGGCTTCCCCAATAAGGCTCTGTGGAAGAGTAAACACCAGGCAAGCANCNCNTTTCCCACAGACAGTCTTACACAACTGCAACAAACCCTCTCCCATGGTCAATCTTCAGGAAGTTCTTCTGTAGCACCCTGTGATAGAATCAACTACGTCTCCACATCACTAAGAGGCACAGTGAATAGCAGGTGAGAGGGCTAAAAGAATCAGAATGACCATCTCTTCCACTTCCCAGTGGTGGGAGTGCTTTGGAGCAGCTACTTACCCACTCTCTTGAGACTCAGTTACCTCAGGAATAAAATGGATGGAAGGTGTTATTGGCACATACACCACAGGACTGGAAAGATTTATATAGGCAGCAGGAGTTCAGAGCAGCGCCTATAGATGGCTACACAAAAAGGTGCCTCGAAATTCAGGAGTACCAAGAACCCAAAAGAGTAGAAGGCAGGCTGAGAAGAATGGGCAATTGAGCTGGGATGCAGTTCTCACAGAGCCTCAGTGAGAAACTTCCAGATCTGTCCCAAGCTTGGGTGAGAGTGGGGCTTGCATGTCTCTGCAAGCAATCAGAAGAGAGTCACTGAGAGAATGAAATGGGGTTTACTGTCCATGGCTGAGAGAGTCACCACCTGAGTCTCCTCCTGCAGATTGAGGGACTATCATCTACAATCCTTCTGTATCCAGGCCACTCTTCCCACCACTGCTTTCAGCTGGTGGCATAGTCATGCAGGCCCCTTCCTGTGAGGTGGGGACAGATCTCTTAGTTGACTTTGTTGGAGAAATCCCTTAGGGTTCTCCTATGTCCTTTGAGTCCTCAGTGGCCTAGATCCTTCCTTCCAGCCTTCCTTTCTTCTTTTACTTAGGATCAGCCCTCTCTAGATGCCTTCATACTGGTGGCGAAGAGTTAAAGTACAAGCCTACTCTCCCTGCAGGAGCGATGTTTAACGTTGGCTTTGGGAAAGTCTCTTTGGTTTTACTGTTTGAGTATGCATGATCTAAAAAAAACTGGAAGAAGTAAGCAAACAAAATAAAGAACACTCTGAGAACTCAAGTGCCCATCTGGGAAGGCCGAAAACAGGGCAGAGGAATTATTCTCTGAAAGGGGACTGAAGAAGTACAATGGTCCATTGGGTCAGGAAAAAGCCTCACAGGCAGGGCAAAAATGCAAACAAGCATTAATCTGGGTTAAGAAAGGTGCCTTATTTCTGAGTTTTTCTGGTGATCCTTAAAATTTCTTTGAAGATATATTTGGGAGAAAACTAAAAAATACTGACTGGTTACAGTACCTTGTCCTTAGATTCTTATTATTCTGAAGAAGTATTAAGAAATAAGGACAGCTGGGCGTGGTGGCACACGCCTTTAATGCCAGCACTCGGGAGGAAGAGGCAGGTGGATCTCTGTGAGTTCAAGGCCAGCCTGGTCTACAAAGTAAGTTCCAGGACAGCAAGGACTAAACAGAGGAACCCTGTCTTGAAACTCCCTCACCTTCTCCCCCACCCCCCAAAAAAAAGAAAAAAAAAAGGACAACCAGACAGATGGGGACATGGCTTCATTGATATAATCCTTGCCTTGCAGCATGAGGATCTTGGTTTGGTCACCAGAACTCATGTAAGAGTCAAGCACGGTGGTGTACACATGTGATCAAGCATGAGGCTTGCTGGCTTGTTTGACAAGTGCAGGNGTGTTAGAACCCCTGTGTTAAGGGAAAGGTGAGGTGTCTGAGGAGCAATATGGAGATTATCCTCTAGCCCAGTGGTTCTCAACCTGTGGGTTGCAACCCTTGTGGGGGTCGCATATCAGATATTTACATTATAATTCATAACAGTAGCAAAATTACGAAGTTACGAAGTAGCAACAAAATAATTTTATGCTTGGGGTCACCACAAATTGGGAAGGGTAACAGCATTAGGAAAGTTTTAGCCTCTAGAAGCACACACACACACACACA
>LZPO01055256.1:85977-101759 GCA_001675575.1 Neotoma lepida
CACACACACCAGGAAAAAAAAACAAAAAAGAGGAAGACAGACAATGTCATCTAAGCCTACACCCTAATTTTTTGCATGGGAAGCAGGAAGCATTAGAGGAAGATTCTGGGGGTTAATACAAGATACTGCTTAATTCTCAGAGTCCTGACAGATGCAGTATGTGATTTCTGAGCACTTGGAAAGGAAAGCAGTGATCACTAAGAGACAACATATGTTTCTGAAGCATGGGTCATNCAACACCTCCCTCTTTTTTTTTTCTCCCAGTGAGGGCCATCAACGGTATCAATTTGTTTAATTACACAGAGTATTTGACAAGGCTGATCATGATGGCTTTGTGCATAAGCTGGAAAACAAAGCTAAANTATTAGCTGAGTACCATTCTGTCTTGAATTCCTTCCTTTGTCCACACCTCCACTCAGCCAGTATTAATTCTCTGTTCTACATTGTGCCAGAAAGCCACAGCACCCTGTTCAAACTAGAGAGCACCTCGTCAATTCAACCTTAGGAAACTTTCTGAAGATGCTTCTGAGATGTGGCCTAAGACCAAAAGCNTCAGAAGAGCATATGGTGCTTGTTAAAAATGTACATTCCTGGAGTCACGTCTCAGACTCACTGAATCCAAATTTCAGGAAATGAGACTCAGAGATCANGCATATTGAACACATGTCCTGAGTGAATCTTTAACACTCTCAAGTTAGAGAACCACTGTCAAGTCATTCTCCACCCTCCTAAAGTTGTCAACATTTTAATCAGTTAGTCGTTTGACTTCTAATATACACCCGGGCTGGCCAGGTGTGGCAAAACACACCTTTAATCCTAGCACCCAGGAGGCAGAGACAGGCAGATCCCTGTGAGTTCAAGGGTAGCTTGGTCTACATAGTGAGTTTCGGACCAGTCAGAGCTACACAGTGAGTTCCGGTCTCATTAAAAAACAAAACATACAAAACACAAAACAAAACAAAAACTTAGTCTATCAAATTTACACATGACTGAAAGTTGGAAGCAAAGCTGATAAACCAGATTAAAGAATCAAACTTAAGTCAAAAGACCTTGAAAAGGAGAAGAATGGAAAATGAAATTAACAATATACACTTAATAGGGTTAAATGTTAAGTTTTGCATCCAAGTTCAAAGAATCAACTACTTAAATACAAGGTAGGCAAGCTTCAGATTGACAGCAGTTCACTTGATGAAGATTTCAAGTTCAATGAGAGTCAAAAGGTGGAATATTATTTTGAACAAAAGCTACTACAAATTTGAGAAGGCATTAGCAGAACTTGAACTTAAGCGGGGAGGGGCAAAGCTGTGCCCTTACTTCATGGACTGATGAAGCAAACTACTTTTGAATATTTAAAAATGTAAATAGTTTAATAACCTTGTTAGAGTTTGGATGTTGGATGTCTTTCATGGGCATGTAGGGAAGGCTTGCTCCCTAGGGTGGTACTGATGAGAAGTGGTTGAACCATTAGGAAGTAGAATCTCTAGGAGGTTACTAGGCCATGGGACTGTAGGCCCATGCTCTCTGTTTGTTTCCTCTGTTCTGTTTACTGGAGCATGGGGTCAAAGTTTTTCTTTGCAGTGCATTCTTGACATGAGGTGTCACCCTTACTANAGAACCCCAAGCCAAGGGGAGGGGGGCTCAATTTTGTGCTGGAATCTCCATAACCATGAGCCAAAATAAGTCTTTTTTTTTTAATTAGTTGCCTCAAGTATTGTTATGGTGACAAAGCACTGACTAGTACAATTGATTTTTATACATTTTACATTAAAACAAAATTACACAACTTTCCTCCTTCCCTTTCCTCCTTCAGCCCCTCCCAGGTATCCTCCCTTTAAGCCCTTCTTTCCCCACAACTCTCAAATTAGCCTTTTTTCTTTATTATTATTACATATATATGTATGTACAGTTAGATAAATACAACCTCTTGAGTCTGTTTTACTTTTTTGTGTCCATATGGTCTCAGGGTTGACTATTTTTTATTGCTAACTAACAAGGGGACTATCCCTGAGAAGAACTATATCTCTCTCCCATAATAATTATTAGTTGCCTATAGTTCTTTGTCTAGGGGTGAGAGTCTTGAATTTTCCCCCTGTCCACATTAGCATGTCAGTTGATATTACCATTGTTCTGATCTTGTTTATGCAATGATTTCTAGGAGAAAATATTTCATAGCTGATTTCCTGATATTCTGCCTCTTACAATCTTTTTGTCCCCTCTTTTATGATGTTTCCTGAGCCATAGAAGCAGGAGCTGTGATGTAGATGTATTCATTTGGGATTGGGATCACCGCAATCTGTTGATCTAGCATTGTGTCCAGCTGTGGTTTTCTGTGACGGTCTGTTTGCTGTAAAGAGAAACTTCTTTGATGAGCAGTGGCAGCTATACTTACCTGTGGGTATAAGGATAACATTTAGAATGTAGTTAGGAATTTTTCTNGTCTAGCAAAGAGGTGGTAGTAGATTCTTTTCTCAAGTACATGATCTCACTAGCCCAGGATGTTGGCTAGCTTTCTGGTACCAGACAAGATTTCCCTCCTGTTGAGTGCTCTTTGTCCAATGTGACAGCTGTAGGTTATCACCAATATGTGAGTGCCACTTAAGCACCTTTAGGGATATCTTGCCATGTTGGTTATTGTTGTGGTTCATAGGTGTCACTGCTGCATAGAACTATTAATTGCTTCCCTCCACTGGCAGCTTCCATAGGATTTTCTGGTACTATGGAAACTAGATTCCAGCAAGGGAGTTTTCAGGTTGGATCCAGCTCAAATAATCCAAAACCTGTGTTCTCATCAATAGGGGCTTAACTTCAACTTCAGAGAGGCAGCCAAGGGCTGTCCATAATGTTTTGGGAGTCACTTGGACTACCTTGACCAACAACTGGGAAAAAAGTTTCTCCTGACTGGTACTGGGGTTTTTGTTAGTCCATGTTTTTTTGTGGAGAGAATGATCAGCCCAAGTGGCATTACTTCCCTCAAGATACATATAAATATAGTGTACTTTTAGGTTAATTTGAAANATTACGATTTCTTGGGGTTTTAATCAAACAACCCTGGTGTTATTTGTCCCCCATCTCTCCTCCTCCTTCTGTATTGATTGACTAATACAACCCAGTTTAAAAGTGCATGTTAAACAGAGTGCATGTAAGAGAAGGTAACTAGATGGTGAGGTGTATTAGTNCCATATTATATGAAGAACTAGTGAGGAAATACTGAGTTTCACATGGGAAAGTGAAACCCTGGGCTCATGGTAGCTGAACTGATGGAGTTGAGAGTCTATTTTGAAGAGGGAAGAAATAGACATTTTCCATATGGTTTTACAAGAAAGACCCAAGATGACTAAAACCAAGTTTCAGGAAAGACATTTTGGCTTACTATTAGAAACAATTATTTAAAAATTAGAGAGGGTTTTGTTTGTTTGTTTGTTTGTTTTGTGTGTGTGTGTGTGTGTGTGTGTGTGTGTGTGTGTGTGTAGTAAGATGATGCCCTTACAAGACAGTGAGTTCTAGGCGTCAGTTAAAATACCTGTGATGCATATTGTGGTGAGTATTTCTGTCAATCATCAATCAGTCAATCAAAGAGGATGCTATAGTTGGAATGTTTTTGTCCCTGCCCCAAATTCATGTTTTAGTTTAACCCCTGTGTCAAGAAAAAGAAAACTGCCTGTTTCCAGCCATTCTCACATCACAGTCAATACAGAATTTCTGTGACCTCAAAACATGAATTTTCCCCAACCAGCAAGCAGTCCTACTGCAGTGGACACCAGCTGCTCCACCCTAATCCAGATCCTGTCCTCTAATCCAATTTAATTCTGACACCATCTTCCTGGAAATAGCGTCAGGCCTCACAGATTAGGGCTCAGTTCCCAAGATTGCTTTGGATTCCAGGCACACACCAAGATTATTCTACCTGAGCTTTTGAGTAACAGGGAGATGGTTCCCANGTCTCTTCCTTGAATTTGATTAATTCTCTTGAGTCACTCACAGAACTTGGAGAAGCATTGACTGACATTTGCAGGTGTGTTATTATAAAGGATACAAATGAANAAATGCATAGTGTGGGTTTGGGAGACAGGGCCTCGAGCTTCAAAGCCCTCTCCAACCACTCTCTGCTAATGTCCTTGAGTTCAGTTAACCGGAAGCTCTCTGAACTTCGGAGGTTCTATGAAGGTTCATTATATAGGCATGCTGGCTGGGAGAGAATACCCAGCAAGGCCTGCGTATTCAGATCCACTTGAACCCCTCTGTGCAGAATTCTCTAGGGAATTAAGTCAAAATTCTTCTAGAATAAGGAGGATATTATTATCAGATTAAGGGAGTTTGGAAATTTTCTTTATGGCTAACTGAAGGCAGGGGGAGATTAGAACTTTAATGATTTGCCATTGCTAGGGATTTATAATCTGGGAAACCTGCAGCCATTTCCCCTAAGTATAAACATCCCCTCCTGGAGAGACGAGGGAGGCTCCTAAGACTCATGTAATGAAAAATTATACAAGACCCAGGAAGTTTCCAAAACTGACAGGATTTGAAGCACCTCTAGTGTTCTAGTGTGCTCCCCTGTTGCTGTGGTAAACACCATGACCTGGGAAGGAAATTGTTTGTTCAGGTTACAGTCCATAATTACGGGAAGTTAGAGTGAGTGGCCAATGCAGGAACCTAGAAGCTGGAACTGACACAGAAACCACAGAGGAACACTGTTCTTGTTTTATCTCTCTAGCTTATGCACAGATAGCTTTCTTATGTAACCCAGGACCTTCTGCACAGGAGTGGTATCACCCACAGTGAGCTGGGCCCTGCCACATCAATTAGTAATCGAGAGAACGTCACACAGACATGCTCACAGGCCAGTCTGATGGAGGCAACTCTTCAAGTGAGGTTCTCTCTTCTAAGTATGTCAAATTGACAACCAAGATTAGCTATCCCAAGTCTACCCCTTGTCAACTTGACACACAAATGCAAACTATCACCTTTACTTTTTACCANGTCACATGTTAACATGACAATATAAAACACTGCACAACTTCAAGTGTCTCATNGGCTTTAAATTTTTCAACGCTTTAAAAGTCCAATGTTTCTTTACAAATCCAAAGCCTCTTACTTATGGGTTCCTATAAAATCAAAACTAAATTGCATACTTTTTAATTCCAAAATGGAAGAACCAGGGACAATTCTAATCACACTTAAATAAAACCAAATTCCAATAGTATAGTTGCCTCAACTTCAGACATCGGGGGCTTTCTCATGATCCTCTGGCTCCAAAGGGCTTGAACAGCTCTTTTGCCCTGGCTCTGCTACCTGAAGAACACACACGTAGGCTCAGGATGGCTCCATTCCATATCTGTCACTGCTCTGGTTGGTAACCCACAGTCCTGGCATCTACAATATCTTGAGACCTCCGTCGCATGAGACTTCACCTTCACCAGTGTCGTCTCCTGGCTTCTCTTCAGGGACTCTAACCCCGATACCTGGTTCCAAGCCTCAGCTTATTTCCATGAAGTCTTGTAACTTCCATACCTCCGGAACCAGTATCACACAAGAGACTCTCATACATTGCCAAATTAGACTGTCGATTTTAGATGCGTCCTTGGCCCTGCTGCAGCATGACTTCTGNGTGCTGACTCTGTAAAAATACTTCCCAGAAGACTTTGCCTCAATGATGCTGGTCACTTAATTATCATAACTGCTTCTTCAGCCCCAGATGAACACATCCATTATCCCAGGGAAGCACTTCCACCGAATGTCAGGCAAACAGCCTTGATACAGTTTTTGTTTCCATCAGAAATACCACAACCCTATCTCCATTATTTCCATTTTGCTCTGTGTTTTTTTTAAATTCCATCTTCCTTTTCCCTATATTTTTCCATAAAAACAGAGGGTTTTTTCCCTCATATAATATATCCTGATTATGATTTGTCCTCCATCTATTCCTCTCAGTTTCTCCCCACCTTCTGCACTAAAACGATATGGCCCTGGGCTTTTTTTGGTTGGGAGACTTAATGACTGTTTCTATTCGATAGGATTTATAGGCCTGTTTAAATGGCTTATCTGATCTCTATTGAACTTTGGTAAGTGGTACCTATCGAGAAAATTATCCATTTCTTTTAGATTTTCCAGTTTGGTGGAGTACAGGTTTTAAAGTATGTCCATCTGATTCTCTGAATTTCTTTGGTTTCTGATATGTTCTCCTTTTCATTTCTGACTTTGCCAATTTGGATAGTCTCTCTCCACCTTTTAGTTAATTTGAATAAGGATTTGTTTTGTTTATCTTATTGATTTTCTCAAGGAAGCAATTCATTTCATTGATTCTTGTATTTGTTTGTTTGTTTTGATTTTATTGATTTCAGCCCTGAGTTTGATTATTTCTTGCTGTCTACTTTTTTTGGCTGTGATTTTTTTCTTTTTCTTTTAGAGCTGTCAGGTACATTGTTAATTAGTATGAGGTCTCTCGATTTCTTTTTATTTTTTTCCTTTTTTTTTAATGTAGGCACTTAGTNATATGAACTTGCCTCTTCAAACCATCTTCATTTTTGTTTCCATAAGTTTGGGTGTGCTATGTATTCATTTTCATTCAATTCTAGAAAATCATTTCTTTCTCAGTTTGTCTTGACCCATTTTTCATTCAGTAGTGAGTTGTTCAGTTTCCATGAGTTTGNAAGCTTTCTTTTGTTTCTGTTGTTATTAATATCCAGTTTTAATCTGTGGTGGTCAGATAGGATGCAGGGAGTTATTTCAATTTTCTTGTCTGTTGAAACTTGCTTTGTGTCTGAGTATGTGGTCAATTTTGGAGAAAGTTCCATGTGGTTCTTTTGTGTTTGAGTCAAATGTTCTATAGATACGGATTAGGTCCATTTAATTTATACCGTCAATTATTTCCCACAATTCTGTGCTTAATTTTGTCTGGATGGCCTGTCTGTTGGTGANAGCGGAATATTGAAGTCTCCAACTATCATTGTGTGAGGGTCAATATGTGATTTAGACTGTAGTGGTGTTTCTTTTACAAACTTGGGTGCCCTTGTTTTTGATGCAAAGATGTTAAGAATTGCAATATCCTCTTGGTGAGTTTTGCCTTTGATGGTGGGTAGGTAGTGTCCTTCCCTAGCTCTTTTGATTAGTTTTGGTTTGAAGTTTGTTTGTCAGATATTAAAATGGTTACACCAACTTGCTTCTTAGGTCCATTTGCTTGGAATATCTTTTTCTATCCTTTTACCCTGAGGTAATGTCTATTCTTGATATTGATGTTCTTAGATGCAGCAGAAGGATGGATCCTGTTTTTCCATCTATTCTATTAATCTCACCCAACCTCCCACAGAGAGTAGCATTAGACTATGAGCCCTCAATGGCTTTTCCAGCTCAATTCCAAACATTTCCTCAAACCTCTCCAAAAACAGCATGGTCCAGTCCATCACAGCAACAACTCCGCACTGTTTCTGCTATCAATTTTCATTCTAGTTTGTCTCTGTTGCTGTGATAAACAGTGTGACCAAAAGAAACTTGGTAAGGAAAAGGTTCATTACAAGTTATAGTCTACCATTGAAGGNTGCCACAGCAGGACCTCAAGGCAGGAGATTGCAGCAGTAACTACAGAGGAATGCTGCTTACTGGCTTGCTCCCAGGCTCACAGTCAACTGNCTTTCTTGTATAGCCCAGGCCCATTTGCCCAGAAATATTACCTCCCATAGTAGACTGGCTGGGTCTTGTCATTCTTGTCACATCAATCAGCGATCAAGAAAATCCCTGTCCCCAGAAATGCTCGCAGACAAATCTAACATGAGGAAATTCTTCTATTAAGATTCCCTCTTCCTCGGTGTGTCAAGTTGACAATCAAGATTATAAAAGCAGTAAAGCTATTTCTGGGGAGAAGAAACTCTCTGACATACAGACCTGCCTGCAAGTGAGACAGGGAGCTCCAGGGATGCAGTGCACCTAAATTGTCACTCAACCTGGGGTGGATGTTTTAGTGATATCCCTGCCTTTGAGTCATCTGTGTTTCTATAAGTAACCCCTCACTGCTCTCCTATAATTCACTCCAATAAACGCACTGCTCTACTAAGCCATGTTTGGGTGAATCATTTCTTTGGTCTGTACCTGGGATAAAGAACCATTTGTTCACATTCCTCAGCACACAACACATGGCCCAAACTAAAACATATATCACAGTCTCTAATGCAAGGTGGTAAGAAATGTTGCCTTTGGGAGGTAGGTTGAGGGCTCTGGCCTCGAGAATAGGATTAGCTTTGTGATGATTGGGCTCAAACTTCAAGGAATCTCCCTCTGGCCTTCGTCAACCTAAAGTCCCAATGTCCTCCTTCCTGGAGAATGCAGCAACACAAAAGAAGCCCAGACTTGACTTCTAGCAGACACTAAACCTGTGGAGTCCTTGATCTTGAACTCACAGCATGCAGGACTATAAGAAGTACATTTTTCCTTTTAAAATAAATATTTAATAGCAGGGATTTTGTCATAACAGCATAGCACTCTAAGGCAGAGGGTTCTATTAGTGGATAGTGATGGTAGGCTTGGTACTAAGGATTATTTCAATTTACCCCCTCTAACAGACATTTAAAAAAAATAACTTAAGAGAAAAGATATATAAAAAAAAGATACCCACAACATCCAGGAATCTTCATTCAACTAGAGATCCCATTCTTCACATTTCTACATAATTTTGGTTTCAATGTTAGGCCTCTTGGTTCTTTATCTTACTCCGTCACTAAATCATCATTCTGGATAAATCAGTATCTGANACCTTTCAGAGTGAGTTGGGATTCCCCTGGCATATTTCCAGTGTTGTGCGGAGGAAACTTGACCATGGTGGATCCAAAATTTGAGTGACCTTAATCCTTAAATCGTGGTACCCCAACTACCCAGTGGCCANTTCCAAAAGCAGACAATGAGCTCAGGGGCAAACAGAGTGTAGGCTGGCAAGTGTGCTCTGTGTCAGTGTGGCACCAAATCTATATNAAAATGGGGATAATTGTGGTTAAATGAAGGGATTGTTTTCTCACTTTTGTGGAGTTAGAAATTTAACATACGAATTTATTTAGACACTGGGGATATGAAATTAGGAGCAAAAGACCCAGGGAGAAAATTGACCCCCAAAGTTATGGGAAGACATTACTAGAAAGATGACTATATAGGAAGAAGTCGGGAACCAGCTGGAGANGGAAAGAGGACAAGGGGTGTGGATGGGATGGTGAATCTGTTTAAAGTAAGTCATGTGTGAAAACGTCGTACTGAAACCCGTTTTCACAATGGATATATGCTAACAAGACCTTATATATACTAAAATTAGGGAACCAAGCTGTGAGAAAGCAGAAACTGAGAGAAATTGGAGAATGTGGAGGGATCCTCAGCCAGTGGGCCTAAGAACTACTGAAACTGATATAGAGACCCTTATCAAGTTACGGAGGTCAAGGGCATGGGGCTCTCTCTGCTGTTGACGGGTGTCCTGATACCTCTGTTCCCAGAACCCCTCGGTGCTTGACTTGACTTAGTTATGAGAGCAGCATTTTAGTCTCCCCGTTGGCCTCTGTGGGGCGGCAGGTGCTGTGTTTATTTCTATGTGAATCCTGTNCAAGAATGCCTGACTTCCCCACTTAAACAAAGAAACAAACAGAACCTGTGTGACTGGCAGTCTGGGACAGAGCCCNAGCAGTTTACCTCAAGCTCAACATTTCTTTGCAGTCTACATTGCTACAATCTTTAAATTTTCATGAGAAACTTGCATTCTCCTCCTTTGAGAATCTGTACTAGTTTTTATACAAAAAAAATGATGTTTAATTCATTGACTAAAATAACAATTTAGGGGATCAGCTACACTGTTCACTCCAGTTGCTTCCCATAATTCTCAGCTTGAGATAAGGGCTACTTCAGTTTGAGAAACACGGTCTCATAATAAATCTGTTCTCCTTGAGTTCTTCCTTGTGAGCCAGACAAACACAGTAGCTTTCCGGAAACGTGTGTGTGTGTGTGTGTGTGAGAGAGAGAGCATGTGTGGGTGTGAGTGCTGTGTGCACGTGAATGTGTTTACTGTGTTACAGTAATCATCTGATTACAAAGTCAGAAGACAGGTGTTCTACATATTTTAACCATTAATATTTGTGTATGGCGGGGGGGGATAAAATTAAATACTTGCTACAGAAAGATGGAATGTAATATCCAAATCCAGATATGCTAATTTATAGACATTTCAAATTTTCTGTTACATTAAAAGTAACTATGTTTTTCTTGAGCCAGTAACAGTTNCCTTACTTAATTGCAGGCCTGAAGGAAGTCCACTTTCTTCCACATAAACCTCACTAAAGAACTAATAAGGAAAGCCAGCAAACAGAAGATACAAGCTGGGCAAAGACAAACAAGGACCAGAATTAGAATAAAAATTTAGCTAAGGGTTTTGTGGAAAGGACTTATTTCCATTAGATTTTATTTAAAATTTAATTATGTGAAGAATTAAATGTTTTTATATTCTGATGTGTTCCTGGTAATTATTTAATGTTATTATTTATTAAAATCCTAACTAGAAATTAGTTTTTTAAATTAAGTATTGACTCCCAATAAATCAAATCTAAATAATTAAGTATAATATTAATGGTGAGAACGTTTCACGGTGGCGGGGGAAGGGAAGCTGGTGTGAAAGCCCCTTGTGGTAAAAAGTTGTACATGTAAATGTTCTGACTTTCTGAGCTAGCAGTGAGGGAAGACTAAGACATGCCCACACCCTTCAGGAGCTCACAGCCCACAGAGTAGTGGGGAACTACCAACACAACCCTGTAAACACAGTGCTGTGTGATACAGACAGGAGGGACCTGTGAGCAGGACATGAAGTCAGGGGGTTAGAAAGAGTCTCCGCAGACAGGAGATCCCTGGTAACGTTTTGAAGGAATGCTAAGTAAGACAGAGATGTGGACTTTTGAGCAGNAGGATTCCAAACTGAAGCAATTAATGCCTTCAGAGGTATAACATAGCAGCAATGTGTATGTGTGTGTGTCTGTATGTGTCTGTGTGTCCGTGTGTGTCTATGTGTGTGTGTGTGTGTTTATGTGTGTATGTGTGTGTGTGTGTGTGTGTGTTATTTGAATGTAAAATGAGGAAAAAGATTGAGCCCAGGAGGCAGGAAATTCATTCCATCTGTTTGCTAATCTTTGACAACCAGGTCATCACAGTGTGCAACACATCTTCTCTAATAGATGCTACTTCTTTTTTCCTCATCCTTAGTGCTGGGCTGGCCAGCCGTGGGTTTGGGATTGTACATGTTCTTCCTCTACACAGCTTGGTAAGTCAGAATATCTGAATAAAAGTTCTCATATTGGTTCCACGGGTTAGGGTCCTAGTTTGTTATAGAGCAGGTACGATCACTCTACATGTCTACAAATCGATGTCCCTGGACTTTGTCCTTGAGCTTGATGTTCTCCATCAGTCCACAACCAGGGCTCAAGCCAGAAACTCACAAGTATTATTTGATCTGCTCTTACCACTCACACTCAGGCAACCACAGTCTCAGGAAAACCTAACTCCAAAGGAGCATGCTCCTCCTCTTTCTTCTACTTCTACTGTGAGTTCCTTAGTTGGGAGTCTCATGATTTCTTGACAAACGGCTGTAAAAGCATCTTCCCTGAACATCATGCATCCAGCAGAGCCATGGCCTAAGGTGCAGAGGTCTAACATGGCACAGCTCTGCTTAAAGCCTTGCACATGCATCACTGGTTATGAAATGAAGGCAGAACAAGTTGGGCAAATTCTTTTGTGTTCTGACTCCATCTTTTCAAACCTCACCTTCTACCACATGGCCCTGGATGCTTAGTTCTCTAATTACGCTAAGTTACAGAGAAGACCTCTTCAGAGCCTCTCAGAGCCTCTATGTCTGCACCTGATCTTTTTTCTCTGCAGATTTTGGTCTGTCTACACCCCAACACCATAGCATGACCAGGGGCCTTGAGGAAAAAGTAGATACTTAGACTTCAAGCAAGAACCACCAAACCAGTAACTACATTTTAGCTAGATCACTAGATGATTCTTGTACATGTGAAATATTAAGGACTGCCTAGAAAGTTCTTTACCCTTACTGTGCCTGTCTTACTGACTCCTTATAAACCACTTCGCTCTCTTCATGTTAAAATTTACATAACCTGTCTTTACTATCTTGAAATGTTATAGATAACATGGGTATCTATAGTTATACTCTAAACTTTCATATAGTGATTTAATTACATTGAGTAAATGGGCAAAAGAATAGATTGAGAAGATGGGTCCATGGATAATGTGCTTGCTGCACACACATGAAGACTTGAATTTGATCCCTAGCATCCATGTAAAAGCCAGGTGTGGAGGTGTGTTTATGTAATCCAGTGTTGAGAAGGCAGCCGCAGGAGGATGCTCTGGGTCTGCTGGCCAGTCAGTCTGGCTGAATTGGTGCGCCTCAGGTTCAGTGAAAGACCGTGTATCAAGGAAAAAGGTGAAATGAGTGAAGAACAGCAACCTATGTCTACCTTTGGCCTCTGCACACATGAGCATGCACACATACACACACACATACACACGCATACAACACACACACACACACACACACACACACACACACACACACGGGGGAGGTAGAAAAAGGACAAAGGGCAAGCAACATATTAAACAAGATTTCCTTGGGCACCACTATACTAAGACATAACACACACTGGCATGATGGCAACAGGCCTGTATCCAAGCATTCTGAAGGTAGAAACAGGAGGATGGCATGTTCTAGGCTGGTCAAGGCTACAGAGTGAGTTCTGAACCAGCGAGGCCTGCAATGGGAGGTCCTGTTTCATTAAAAACAAAACAGGAGGGGGAAAAAAAAGGATATAACAAAACAAAGTAAAAAGAAAATGTTTCCCTAGAAGCACCAAGGATTGTAAGCTACAAATGGAGACTGATTCTGATGTACTATGTTGGGGACATAGATTCTAAGAACAATGTGACAGTTAAGAGAATTCTCAAGATGATGAACAATTCCTGGCAAGGTTCCAAAGACAGCAGGACCGAATATTCTTTTTATTCACAAAGAAATCATTTTCCTTGAAAATGCTGTGTTTTCTACAAGTGTGTGTTGTATGCTTTATATTCATACATGACATGGATAGGTATTAGGCTGTGAAAATTATAACCAGATATTCACCTCCATGAATGTTTGGGCTATATTTACATATCACGCCAGATTCGGGACATATGGATTAACCCAAAGAACATATATCATCTCCGGCATTCACCTCTGGATGATAGACTTGTTCTCCCGTAAGTGACAACAGTATGTCCAAACTGTCCAAAGGGTGCCGTTCTGCCTTGACTGATACCCTGCAGCTCACACAAAGACTCAACTTACATTGTCACNTGTGTCCTGGCTCTGCCCTGGCTCTTCCCCTCCCTCTTGCTCTCAGTGCCCCTCCTCACCTCTCTCTCTCCAGCCCACTGGAAAGCACAGTTGCCTGCAGAGCAGGAAAATCCCCTAATCGTCTTATCATCCCCAAGCAATCAACCAATCTGAACTGAATAAATGCTGAGTAAGATTGACAAACAAATGTTAAAAGGAAACAAGTAAACAAAACACCNGAAATCAGAAGAACCCTGAGAGAACACTGAACATGTTNTCACCCCCCCCAAAAAAAATGGGAACCTCTCTAAATAGATCTACTCTATATGAAGACACTATGATAAAAGGGACACTTGATGATCTTTTCTCCTATTCATAAACCTTACATATTTCTCTACAGTCTTTAGTCTTTTATTCAATGAATTCAGTACCAATTGTGTGCCAGGCACTAAAGCTATGCTTTCTCTGACAGATTCACAATGCATCATGAGCACCAGCTAAGTACAAAATGTGGTATATTTAAATGTGACATTATGCCTTCCTGGTGGTACCATTGGGAAAGAGTGATTAATTCTGACTAGGGCATTGGGTGGCAGCAGGGGGATGGGAGCTGCCGAGGATGGGATCCATACCTTCCTTACATAATGATGCAAAAGTTCCTTCAGAGTCTCATAAAAGGGCACGGGGAGGAAATACCCGATTTACTCACTTACTTCTCAATGCCTCTCAAAACATAATGGAAGGCAAGCACCGCACAGAGGTTTACTGTTCTGGCCTGATCTACTGGCCCCTTTTTGAGTGACTCTGAGCACTTCTGCAAACCTGAGATCAACTGTTAAAATTGACTTTGCCTAACAGAACGGCACAATCATAGCTTTTTTCTCAAACAGGCGTTTTAAAAATGTTGTCCTTTTCCCCCCTCTCTCTTTTTACCATTAATGTATTGAGTTTGGTACTTTGAGCCTGGAGGAAGTTCACCACTGAAACATACTTCTTAGTTCAAATAGTCAATAGAGTAGGCTTTGAACATATTTATGTTTTTAGGGTGAACTGTGAGGAGGACAGTAAAAAGAAATCAAAGCTGAAATCCGCTGAATATATCCAATATTTAAGAACCTCTATGAAGAGACCTGCCTAATTCCTTGTCTCAGAGTGCTCTTGGGTAAGACACACAACAAACAGCTGTCAGAAGAATGGATGTACACTACACACACGTAAGTAAAGTGATTTCTATTTCTATTTACTCTGAGCTTCCGAATTTTCTTTAAATTGATTATATTTTAAGAAAGTATAATATATTAGGGACATCAGTCAGGAAGTTTTGCTCTTCCCTGCCTTCAGTGAATACTGTCTTTCAGGCATGGAGGACTCAAGGTCAGGGAATGCTGTGACCTTCCGAACCTAGCACAAAGGTGGCTTTTTTTCCATCCTTCTTTCTCTTCACTGGTTTTATGAGCCGGTGCCAGCTGAGTCTAGATGGTGTGAGCTTTACACTTGAATGAAACACTCCCTGCCCTCGGTTCCTGTGAGCTTCACTCTGCTGCCTCCATCTGCTGCCTCCGATAAATGCTCATATTTTAAATATGTTATAATCAGCATACGCCCAGCGTGGTTTTGCCGCCTCTATGCTGCAAACGGCCCCACAGAGAAGGGTGGGGGGCTCTACACCACAGTCAACCCCACTAGCTCAGCTGCGGCTTGGGTACAAAGAAGCAAGGCAGAGGGAAGACAGCTCTTAGGGAGGAGGAGATGAGAGTGGTTGGGGTTGGGGGGGTGGTCAGGGAGAAAATTTAAATTGTCTGGAGGAGCTTCTGGCAAAAGTCCTGCTGTGTCTTACGGATGCAAAGAGGCTATCAGAATCTACATNCACATGGCTCGGAAGATCTCTGAAGAAGGTGACCACATCTGAAGTGTGCTCATCTTGACCACATGATGGAAGGAAGTGAAATTTACAGCGTTTCCCCTTTCTCCAGTCAGCATAACCGCCAACTGCTTTTGGGAAAGACAGAGTGAGACTGTGTGCCAGGGCTTTCTAAAGAGCAGGGCTGTTACGGTCTTACAGCCACACGATCAGAACATTAGAGCTAGAAGGTGAATGGGGGAACACCCAGCCCAACTCCTGTACCTTAGAGGCATCTTACATTTTCATGACTCAAGTTGATTCCTAGTAGTCCTTCTCCCTTCCTTGTTTGCCTCAGCCCAGCAGAGCTGACTCTACCTCTACTCATGGCCAAACACCACACAACTACCTTTACCTCCTGAGTTTCTCTTCTGCCCCACATTTGGTCTGACAGCAAATGCTACCAGTTCTCCTTTTAACATGCAAGACTTGGCCCTGGTTATTACCTCCTCTGCTACAGCTGGAGTCATATATTTCATTTTATTTTTTAAAAGAGTTTCACATCTAAGTGCATATAAACACACACACACACACACACACACAGAGAGA
>LZPO01055256.1:118259-143976 GCA_001675575.1 Neotoma lepida
CATAATACAGGCATTATGCTTTTGAGTTGTTAGACAATATGTAAATCAGGAAGTGAATGTTTGTCATAGATAAATAGACTTTTGTGTGTGTATCATATGTAGGTTCAGAAGAACACATGAAAACATGCTAACAGTCTGAGAACACAAGCAGTCATCAAGGGACCCGGGAGACTAGATTTAGAATCTAGAAAGGGTATGAAAGTCATGGATTTTGAACATTCATTTGTGAAGTTGATTTTGTTTTCAGTTTCATTTATGATGAAATGGGCACCCAGGGGCCATGTCATTGTAATCTTTACAGTTTCAGTGACCTCTGTGGTAAAAAGAGAGTGTGTGTGGAGGGGGGTGGGGGGACTTCTAACACTCACTTCAGCCAGTTAAAACCAAGTGCAGCCCTCTGTAATGGTTTACAAGATATGGAATGAATATCTGTATCCTTCCCCTGTATGTCCAATCACACTTCCTTTAAGAGCATAGCAGTTTCCCGGTAGTCACTAAATAGTAAATACAACCTTCAATAAATAATGTCAGTTTTATCTATGAACCAATAATTTCTTTGATGGTTGAATGATTTTTCTTTGTTCAAAGTGACTTTTAGAAGTCAGGCATGCACATGATTGGGTTAAAGTGTTTTATTACCTAAATATAGCAGAAATGTAGCTGCTCACGTAAAAAGTGTTTTCTTTTCTCTTGAAGAACATACGATTTTAAGGCAGAAGTTGCCATTTTAAAGGAATAAATGCCTCTGTGCGTGCCCTTGTCTGTGGAGCTGCAGCAGCAGTGTGGAGCAGCCTGCTCATGCACTGCATTAAATGTCTATATGGGAACACTTCTACTGTCGTCTGGGTTTTGACAGATAGCTTAACTTCCATCAGGAAAGTGCTACTAAAAGTTTGGAAGGCCATGTTCTGAAAGCAAAAACGAGGTACCTACCCCCCTCCATTGGTACATGTTCTAAATACAAAATCACCAAAATTCATGTCTTTATTTCAGCAGTGTTCTTTTTGTGCTACCATTTGTAGAGAACTATCTTACCTGTCTTTGAGGTTTCTGCTGTTATAGATTTTTAGATAAATCACAAAATTCTACATTTTTATAGCCTGTATCTCAGTCTAATATAATGCATACTCGAGCATAAAGTTACTTTCACTTTGCATATGAGTGCAGTCACTCATTGGAAAAAGAACAAGAATAATATCGTAGATGCAATTTTGCTAAACTTGCTGTAGTGCAAAAGTAGGAAACAGTGCACCCAGCAAAAGTGGTTCTTACTTCCCTAGACCAGTGGTTCTCAACCTCCCTAATGCTGCAGACCTTTAATACAGTTCCTCGTATTGGGGTGACCCCCCCACCACCATAAAATTATTTTAGCTGCTACTTCATAACTGTAATTTTTCTACTGTTATGAATTGTAGTACAAATATCTGATATGCAAGATATCTGATAAATGCCCCCAAAGGTATCATGACCCACAAGTTGAGAACTGCTGTCCTAGACAAAGACATCAGATGTGGAGTTTTCTCTCTTTGTGGTTGGTTATGTGGAATTGAAATTCAAATGAGAGGCTCCACCCTTCTCTGAATATTCCACACCCGTGGAGCATTGCACAAGAGTTAGAGTCTGTTCAGTCCCCAGATTTGGTGGGGAGGGCGAAGAGAATTCATGAGAATTCATGTGCAAAAAACAAAATTCCGTTTTTTCATTTTCAGCAAGTGTGAGTTCATGCTGCACTCCACTAAGTGCTCTACAAGACTCTTAAAGGCACAGAGTCAGTCATATTTCAAACTTCAAACTTGTGTGCTTCTTAGTAACTTACTGTGTGGTTNATAGAAAGGAAAGAATGTTTATCTTCAGTGGCACTTGGTGCACTTCAGGTCATGATAAGGTCAAACTGCAGGATGTTATCGACTTTAACCTGCCCTAACCCCTGTAATTCTAGATTGACTAGTTCTATTCATATAGGGACACTTGAAAGCCAGTGAATGG
Source organism: Neotoma lepida (assembly GCA_001675575.1). Classification (NCBI taxonomy): domain Eukaryota; kingdom Metazoa; phylum Chordata; class Mammalia; order Rodentia; family Cricetidae; genus Neotoma; species Neotoma lepida. The sequence goes on from LZPO01055256.1 coordinate 120,246, forward strand.
GGCAGGATTGCTTTGAGTCGGGCTGAATTAAGCTATGGACTCTCCACTGGCCCCCTAACCTTTATTCTAGCACCTACCAAGGAAAGCTTGGACTCTATCCTTCTCCCTTCCTGACTTAGTTTTAGTCTCAGACCCACGTTTTCCCTGCCAGAGGCTGGTTCTAAGNGCAGAGTTGTAGAGTTCCTTTCTGTCAGCCAACGTCCTTCATCATGGATGCATCAGTTGCCTCAGCAGCCATTGGAGCTTCTCACCCCATTGCTGAACATCACTCCAAGCTGAGAATTCACTTCTTACTCCTCTGTGAAAAATGGTAGGCTCCCAGCTGCCCTCCCAACACTACTAAACCTAGCTTCATAGACAGCCTTCTTNCCCCCCTCTTTTTTGCTCGCCCCAAAGAAGCCCCATTCACTTTCCCAAGGGGATGACAGCCTCTCTACCCCTTCTCATATCCACCACCTTGGAGACCTGCTCTCAGAGCTTCTTCCTCAGTCCTACAGTCTAGATCTGGCCCTTGCCGTTGACTTCTTCCCCTTAGCTTGCAGCCATTATCAAGTTTTACCTCNTAATACAAAGAAAACGGAAGCCCGAGAAGATCCTTGCCNTCGTCCTCACCTCAGCACTTGTTGGACTTTTCTCTCTGCTTTCAGGCTGTGAGGTTTATTTAAAGGTTCGNAACTTCTGCCTTCTCTCACCTCCCNAGGGCANGGTCCACGTGGTCCCACCCGTCCATTGGCATCCTTACGTAGAAAGCAGCTGCTTTCCAGTCCTCGTTGGCTTTTTTAGTGTTTAACATCCGATTTAGCATCTCCTTTGTCTATATGAACCCTAACCGTGCCTTGTTATCCGCCTTATTAGCATGATGGCTGGTTTTGTTTGCTTCTCCTGCTTCTCTCACTTCTCTCTGTCCGTTGTCGTATTCTCTTGAATTATTATTTCCATGAATATTGACATCCCCAAGCTGTTGTTCTCCNCTGTTTGCTTTACAAGGACNCTGTGTGGTCAATCTTCTTTATGCTGACGATTTCAACTCCCAGTGATGCTCCTGCTGATTCCCAAGTCTTTATAGCTCTGACCTTTCCTCTGAAATCCAAAGTCATAAATTCTGGGATCTACTGGACATGGCCACTTCATTGTACTACTGGTGCTTGTNAATGCTTAGACTGAGACCCTGGAAAGATAACTCCACTAAATCTTCAGCCTCTTTTCCATATAATTAATCTACAACCAGCTAGTTCCACAGACTATTTTAGTTTCCAATTTTCNTTTTTCCTTTTTTATCTCCCTCACCTCCCACATCTGACTTCTGTTGATTTTGCCGCTTTGATTTTTAATGCCATTTTTTCAAGGCCTTCTCTCTACTTGTCGTTTACCTGGACTGTTTCAGTTAGTTCTTAATGGGTCTCTCTTCTCCCCTTCCTGCCCCCAACCCCCCCTTTCCTGGTTGCTGTCAAATGTTCTCTTTCTTAAAGTTAAAATAAACCTGAGTTGAACCTTCTCTTGTCAAGTCTAAACTGTTCAACGTGACGTTCANGGAAGCCTTTGTGGATTTTCTCAGCCATCTTGCCAATNGCCTTTCCTAGAGCTCCCCTGAATCATTTTCTGCTTTTAGTTATTTTGTCCTTCTCGACACACCGTCTAGGTAGTTTAAGTATCATGCCCTTTCTTTCGCAACACATTCCTGCTCGTGCTTCAGACCCAGCTTTGGGATCTCCTTCCGAAGGCCATTCTTAAGCACGTGCATGTGGCTTTTTTGAGCAATTTTTCTATCCATACATATATGCAGTTGACTTGAGATTTTTCTATTGTAATATACAGCTTTGCAAATCCACAAGCAGGTTGATAGAAGCATTGGGGATCCTCCTGACATGAAGAGTAATTCCTTTCCCTTATGACTTGTAAACTTTCTTTCCTCCCTTTATTTATTTATTTTTAANATTTGCTTTAAAGTTTACGTTCATAAGGAAGGCATCGAATCATTTCTGGATGCTTTCGAAGACCCTCAGGATACCAGTGGGGTCATCTTCCTACCTTCTGAGAGTAATGGAAAGATACATAGTGCAGTGGAAGCATTTGAATAGGGAGCAAAGAGCAGTAAGAAAGGACAACAGCAGCTGAGTGATGGTTGATAGCAGGCAGGGGGACAGGAATTGTCATCTCAATGATGCTATGACAAGAGGACTGAAAGTAGGCAGGCTATAGCTACAGCTTTGTTACNTAGTTGCTAAGTATGTGAAAGGTAACACAGTGAGAGCTTCATGTTCATCTTCTCATGACATCTTCACACAGTCTCTGTGGAGCAGATACTACTACTGTTCACGCTTTGTAGATGAGGACACTGAAGTCCAAAAGTTAAGCAACTTGCTTCAGGTTCTACAGCTATGATATGGAATCTGGCTCCAAAGTGGGTGTGCTCTTAACCACAACACACACTCTATGCTCAGAGAAGGATGTGGCCCTCCCTATGCTGGGGATCAGTATGTACTAAGCCGTGTTTATAGGAACACATTTGCCTNTTCGTGGGGTTGCAGGAAGGTCATTGTTGATGGGGGATTCCTTTGGAAATGAAGAGTACAAGATGTCGGGCTGGAAAGCATCTCAGAGGACCTTGTTTGTTTTCCATGCTAACGTCCTTAGAGTTTGGCTTGAGAANGAGGGTGGTGGGGTGTCACTGGGCAAAGGAGTACACATTTGCATTTAGAACAGTTATTTTGAGGACTGTGGAAAATACATCAGCATTGGCATGGAACAGTATGGAAGATAGAGGCAGGGAGCCAGCTTGGAGGTCTGGCAGTGGTTCAAGGGATAAGGGTGAGGGTGTAATTCATTCATTTAAAACTATTGAATAGGTTAGCTTAACAAAATTCCTCTGTGGCTAAAGAAAGAGANAGGAATCTAACTTGATTTATGGGTCCAAGTCTGATTGACTAGCAAAATATTTTAGGGAGGTGATGATTGGGAAATATAGTGTTATATAATTTGGGGACATTATTAATTTTTAACTGATTGTAGTAACTCTCACTGGAGTGCATAACAGACCATTGATTAAAGTCTACAGTTGAGAAGAAAGGTGGGGTCTGTGTGAGTAAGAAAATGTGCTAATTGTTAAAACTATTGGAGTAAGGGGGAATACTTGGCAAGAGGTTGCTGTCCATGAAACCCTTATGTCTTAGTTACTGTTCTTTTGCTGTGATGAGGTACCATGACTAAGGCAGCTTATTTTTAAAAAAGCGTTTAGTTGGAGCTTGCCTACAGCTACAGAAGGNGATTCCATGGCCATCATGGTGGGGAGCATTATAGTGGTATGCAGGCATGGCGCTGGAACAGTAGCTGAGAACTTACATGTTGACATCAGGAGGTAAAGAGAGAGAATCAACTAGAATGGTTTGGGTTTTTGAAACCTCGAAGCNCATCCCCAGTGACACACCTCCAATAAGGCCACACCTTCCAATCCTTCCCAAACAGTTCCANGAACTAGGGACCAAACTTTCAAACATAGGAGCCTATGGAGCCATTCCCATTAAAACCANCACACATTAAGAACACTAATATTTAGTAAGAGCCAAAGACTAGATTTTAAAAGGTAGAGCANGGTGGAGGAAATTTTCTAATCAAAAGGATTATTAACAGTGGACGAACAAAGTAAGAAAAAAAATGAGGAACTGCTCCCTGGCTCTAGTATTATAGAGAAGTCAAGACGAAATGAACCCTGTGAACTGGATATTTACATGAGATCATTGGTGATTGAGCAAGTACTGTAGCAATGGTAGAGTAATAGGGCACAGAGTGGAGTCCCGTTGACACAGAGTTTGGGAGCACACTGAGGTCAAAAAATGCACACAGATCATTATCTTGGGGTGCTGGGAAAGAGAGATGTGTATGTGGGGCTTTTTAAATTTGGTGCATATACAATTATTAAGAGATAACTTAAACACTCCATAAACGGAATTAGGAGGTATGGAGGCTGGNAGCTTGTGAGTCCTCTAGATGATGGACTAGAGGCAGCCAGTGAAATAAGCTCTGAGTGAAGGAATTCATTTCCAGAAGGGAGGAAAAAGAAATCTATNGATAATCGAGGCTGCAGGTAAGTGTATGTGGGAAGTGTTCCGAGCTTCTGGCTTCCCAGAAGGACTCAATTTGAATTAAGGAGGGAAAGATGACACCTGGAGAGTACAGGGTGAGAAGCAGAAGGTGAACTGTCTCAGAGTCATTAAAAGGGGAGAGATTTTACAAGGNNTGTCTAAGAAAGTTAGGGGCCNGGATGAGCAGTGACTATAGGAAAATCCCTTATTCTCNGGTAGCAATGTACATTTTCTTAGTAACCTGCTAGGCAAGTTGGTTTTCTGCCCTCCACAGCACTCTGTTNGTGCAAAAAGAGCCACACTTGTGACCGTGTGTTNTATAACCTGCTTATAGTCCNCATATGAGAATACTAAGCGCCTCAAGATAAGTCCCACTTTTTTTTATTATTTTTATCAAATCCCTCCATCCTGTCAGTGTTTCATCCAGGTTATTCTTAACAACTGCTGATTGCATTTCTAAGTTTCTGAGCTGAGCACGTGTACTGTAACGTATGNATTAGACCTCTGCCACTGCACAGCTGTGCCCAAGACTGACTTGGGANGGTTCCTTTGGCGCTGTGTTCATGCAAGTTGNGACATCCAGTATTTCTGGCATGTGATATAAGTTAATCCTCCCAGCTTATTTGGTAATTTGCCTGTAACTCTGGCATCGTCCTTGGCTAAGTCTCCCTGCTCTGTGGAATAGACTGCTACAGCATATCTTATGTATGTGAATTTTCTTATGTTCATTATTTATGGTCATTTACTTCCTGGGTTACCCANTTTTTCCTCACTTTGCNGGTCCNTCAAGAGGCAATGGGCAAGAGATAAAGGTCCACATCAGATGATGTTACTTAGTGTTTTTCACAAAAAGAAGTTGTAGTTAACATCTGGAGGGATATTTTGGGCTATTCTTATTTACTAGTTATTAGTGTGAAGGTTGCCTTGGTTAGCCAGGTCAAATGTNTTTTTCNTTTTATTGACAGCATTTATTCTGCATAAATTGCTTCAGCTATAAAATGTCTTTACTGCAAGAAGTAATACGGTACAATTAATACTCTGTGTATTCCTTGAAATATTTATATTCCAAACAAGTTACAAAATCGTTGAGTGTTTGCCAGCCACCTCATTCTTACCTGGGGTCTTCTGGGAAAAAAAACCATCTCACAGGATGACTGAGCCATTCACTTGTGTCTTCTGGTGAAGAATAATTTTGAAATGACTCATATGAATATAATTTTTAAACTTTGAAACGATTCATGCTGCTATAAAATGGACATACATCAGAATTTTAATTTTAATCCTCAAAGAACAAATCAGAAAGTAGACAAAATCACTTTTGAAGGCAAATTGGTAGAGCAGACACATTTATAGGCAAGCAAGAATGCTGAATTTATTAATGGAAGCAAAATTGGTCAGTGTTTTTAAAGTGNTGTTGTTTGAACCCTTCTTCCATGAGGCATATGGCTACAAAACAAAATGTCTATCTCTGTAGAAAAATCTTGTTCATANCCCTCAATTCCAACAACTTACACAGTTGTAGATAGCCAAGTTGAAGTCAGTGGAAGCAGAGCCCGTCTTGAGTCTGATGGTTGTAGATCTGCTAGTGACCAGATAGTGACCAGAACTCACTGACAGGGTACACTGGGAGCTTTGTCCATTTTCCAATCTCTACAGGTATTTTCTGATACTTGCTTTCCTTTGTAGTTGTGACATCCACCCCCAACCCCCATCTCTCTTTGTTCAATATGGCTCCTCACTCTGGTGGCTCTTTCTCCAGGGAAATAACTCAAAACTCCAAGGGTGTAGAAAACATAATTGGACGTTCAGGTTTTGCCTGGGGCTTCCCGATATTTGGGTGACTAAAAATCTAGACAACTGGGGAAAGTGAGCCTTGGATGCCCCAAGGCTGCTTCAAGTGGCATATTCCCAGGAACNTTGAGAAGGCTGAAGTCATTAATGTGGATGCCACAGTGTCCAGTTTTATGCTGTTGCCCTGTGCTTGTGCAGCATGGTGTTGCTTAGGGAGCATTTCTTAGATGTTTTCTCCCGTGGGGCTCCCCAGTGTTCTAGGAACCCACCGTGTGCTCTGATACTCCTCATTAAACCATGCTCTAGTAAAAGAATGATGACACTCCAGAGTGTGCCAGGCAGGGGGNCTGTGCTTGAATTTTCTTGAACACAATTTGGATTGTATTCCAGTGTGTGTCCTTACATTCAACTCGATGGGTATTTATTAATAATCACACTCTTACAGTAGCCCTTGTCTTATGCCCTTGACTTTATTTCTGGTTTACATAGAAGGAGGAAGTATTAAAGATTAACAGAGCTAAAGTTTTATCTTCCTTGGTACTTTGGGTTTTGAAGAAAAAGTCAACAAGCTACTTCAATAAGAGTTTTGATAAATGGCCAAGTTGTATGATACAGCTGGAGTATCTCTGCATCTTGTTGGAGTTGAATGGTGAGCCTTGCATTTACTCTAGTCCCTCAGGCACCCATGGCAAGGCTGCTCATACCATTGAGAAGAGCCTATGAGTATACTCTACTCGTTAGCAGCATCTGCTCCTGGTTTCTTCTTTCTTGGCTTTTTGAGTAGTTTATGGTTTATTGGAGGAAGAAATACCTGTAATCTACATTTCAAAATTGTTCTGTAGATTCAATGAAATGTCGGGGTAGGAAAATGCCATTCAATTGTGTGTAATCCTCTCTGAGACTTGCATACAAAATGTCTATCGCTCTCCCTTTTGCAGTGGGAAATAGCCACAGAGAACTTTTTTTTTCTCGTTAGTATTCTAAGACTTTCCATCCTCTTGGAAAGATAAGATTTGATTCATTCGAGTTGCTTTGTATATTAAAGTATAATAGAACTGGCCACTTTTTTTTTTGGTTATGCAGCCTGAGTGTAGAGATAAATTTCATATCACTTTAGCAAGTTCCATCTAGAAGTGTATAGAAGTTGAGCCTGAATATAATACTTAGTTTTTTGTTCAGAATGTTCCCATAGTAAGGACAGTATTTTCCTACATATATCAGTAAGCAGATATGATTACTTTAGAACTTTCAAAGCTAGATACTATACCTTGCATTTCCCAACACAATTGGTGGACTTATCCCCCAAAAGCACACTGATGTATACCTTGTATTATTGAGACTGAATAAAGAAAAGTTACAGTCTGCTAGCTGGTATACAAATAATTTGCTGCTGTTTTTCACCTTGTTCCTGTACTGCTTGCTTAAATGAACAATTGAAGTATTTTTCTTTACCTTAAGGGTTTGTAATACACCTAAGATAATATAATATATATACAGATTATAATGAAATATTTTTGTGTCTGTTTTCCAGGTTCAGCGCAACTCCTGTTTCGTAAAGTCAAATCTGTAGAATATACTTCGTGCAATCAAACTGTCGTCATCCCGTGCATCGTCCTTAATGTGGAGGCACAAAGCACTGAAGAAATGTTTGTCAAGTGGAAGCTAAACAAAACATATATTTTCATCTATGACGGAAGTAAAAACAGCTCTACTGTAGAGGCTAGCTTTGCCAGTGCAAAAATCTCAGTCTCAGACTTACTGAAAGGTGATGCCTCTTTGAAAATGGATAAGCAGAATGCTGTCGTGGGAAACTACACCTGTGAAGTTACAGAGTTATCCCGAGAAGGCAAAACAGTGATAGAGCTGAAATACCGTATGGGTAAGTGATGCAGTTTGCCTGTTCTGAAACTTGTGTTGAAGTATGATTGCCACTGTGGGGGTACTATGAGATGGGACCTTGCGGAAGTCACTATGAGGGATTAAGGCATTTCTCAGGCAGGTGGGTGTGTCATCCAGTGAGAAAGCAAGCCTGACAATTGGGTTTTTTTTTCTCTTTCAAATACATACACTCACTCTTCATCCTGCCCTTCTACTGTGTTGTGAGGTAGCACAAAGACCTTACCAGAGGCTGGGCGGGTGCCAACACTGTGTAGTGGAGCTTCTCGGGTCGGTCCCAGAGCTAGGAACCAAGTGAACCTGCTTATAGATCACCTACTCCTAGTACTCCGTTACAGCCGGAGAAGAGAGACTAAGGAAAACAGTAGAACTTATCTAAAGGCCTCCTGTGCCCTGATGAACCTGACCCTATTAGAAAGAGAGCACAGTAGTAACCAGAAGGCTTGGCTCACATCTGTTAGCCCCATCACCCAGGAGCAAGGCCAGCCTCAGCTATATAACAAGTTTGGGGCCAGCCTGGGTAACAGGAGACGTCTTTTTAAAAGACAGCAGAAAGTGGAGAGTGCAAAGAAGAAAAGTGAAATAGAAATTCTTTTGAACCAAAGAGCTGACCATTCATAAATGTTGACATACTGGTTGGTGGCTTCTAGGAGTTCTGTCTTGCTTACTTCTCTGCTCTTCCCAGAAAAATCTGCTTGCTTTGCCTTCTCTTGTGTGTTGTGTGGCTCCCCATCTTGGTCATAGGACTCTTCTGTTGAGGTAATAGGCGGTTCTGTTTGCTGTCATCAAAGGTACTTCACCTGAGTCTGGTGGCCCAAGACTGATCTCAGCACTACAGAAGCTGAGGCAGGAGGATTGCTACAAATTTGAAGCAAGCCTGGACTTTATAGTGAGTTTCAGACAACCCATAGCTCCAGGGCATGACCCCACATCACCAAACCAAAATAAACTTTTGCAAAAACAAACAAAAAAAAGAAATGTACTTTTTTAGTATTCGATTAATTTGTGTAGTTCCTCCTGGTTATTTCATCTTTTTGTGGTCTTATAGACTTCAACTGTTGCCAAGGATCAGACTGTTCTAACCACAGTACCCCCGCAGGGGACGAGAAGGAGAAATTAGGTAATCACGGTGATTCTTGGGGGGTTCTGGGGCCAGCCTTACACCTGCCAGCACACTGGGGGCAATGGGGATCCACCTTACCCGAACTGAACTCAGTCTTGGTGATAGAGCCATGAATAGAGTCTCTTTTCATGAATGGTTTGGTGAGTTATGGACAGCATTGCTGTTATCTGAAGTAAACATTCTCCTTTCTTTTCTATTTTTTGCTGTGCTGGCTGATTTCTTTTTTTTTTTTTAAAAAAAATACATACAGAGAGTCCTAACAGTTTTAAAGAGTGCATCTTAAACTCTATTTAAACCACCAGATGTATTACTGATCTCAGGGTTGATGACACTTTGAGAACCAGCTCTGGGTGGGATCAGGGCAGCTAAATTAGGTCAGCTACTTTCCATCTGTTCTCGCTTTTCAAATGACAAACTGTCTGATAGCAGATTGGGAGGGGAGGTTGGATTGATTAAATATTCTGACGTAGGATTAGAGAGAGATCAGGCAGTGTGAGTTACACACCCTATTCAGGACTCACTGTTCACCTGTGTCATAGTGGAAGATATTTCACAGAAACCAAGCTACATATCTCTAAAATGAGGATAGAAATCTTGTTTTCCTGGGGTGTTTATTCTGTGTGTTTTCATTGTACTGCCTGGAAGTCTGCTCAGAAGGGAGGAAATGCCTTAGGAGGCAAGAAGGACTTGGAAGATCTTTCTGTCAAAATCTCACATATACTGTTAACTTTGCAAGTGATGTTAATTTGGGTTAAAGAGCCTTCTTTTTCAATGTCTGTCTTTCAGGATGGTCTAGTCAGTCAGTCAGCAGTGTGCATAGGAAGAGGTCATCCAATGCCTAGTGGGAGGTTTTCTGAGAGAGTGGATAGGTTCATGGGAGTAAAAGGGTCAGACAGACAAAGGAACAGTGACTTTTGAGGTAATGTGGGTCACTGAGAAGAAAATTGATAAAACCCATGAGCTAGAGACTGAAAAAGCCAGAAATGGAGTGGAGGGGAGTAGGAAGGGAATCCCAGCATCTGAGATGGAGACAGAGTTTATTTTGTGTGTAATTGTCTTATCCTTGTTTTCAAAATACCCCCACAGAACTAAGACATGGCTTTGTTTTGTGCTATTAAGACAAGAAAATTTTGTTGTAGGGAATGTAAAAATTCTACCAGAAGCTTGACATTTCTGATTTTTTTACCCATTAAAAAAAATATATATATACATATACATATGTATATATATACATATACATATATATATACATATACATATGTATATATATACATATACATATGTATATGTATATATATATATATATTTAAGAACTAGCATTGCATGGGAAGAATCAGAGACAGAGAAGTTCTTGTACCCTCAATTGTACCCTACATAAGATACAATCCCCCAGTGATTGTAACTTATGTAGCTGTGCCATGATATCAGAACCAGGAAGTCCACAGTTGTCCTGTGTACACGAGGTTTTCTGTCCTTTCATCATACTTCACTAACCACCATTGTGATTGCAGTTTGGAGCTGGTCTATCGGCACAGCATCCCAAGGCTAGCCCTTCCATCTCTCACCATACTTTCAGTTACTCCTGACTGGCAGGCACTGACGTGTCATCCATATCTATGACTTTGTCAGTTCAATAAATATTCATCAATGAAATGGTTAACAGATGATTTTGAAGGTGTGCCCACTGGGCATGATGTCCTTGAGACAGTGGGTTTCTTGTGTTTGACTGTGTTTATTGGTTTCCTTGTTTGACAATGTCCATAACACATATTAACCCAGTGTGTTTTTAAATAAGGTGTAGTCTGTGGAATTCTCGTAGCCTGTGTAGTCATTCACCTCTACAAGACATTGGGGTCATTTTCAGTTTGGGATTACCCATTAAGTGTCTGCCTAGTTTTTAAGAAAACCACGAGCAGGTTTCCAGAGCTGGTGTTTGTAACATGAAAACAAAACAAAACAAAAAAACCTGGATCCAGATACTGGGGTGAAAGCTAAAAGATCAGCAAGAAAGCCAGCCACATTCTTACCTCTACAAAATCCTCAGTCTCAAGAGACTGAGTTCCTGTTTCCTCATGCCTTATATACCTTTCTCTGCCCAGACATCACTCCCTGGGATTAAAGGCCTGTGTCCTTCCCAAGCAAAGACGTGAGATCTCAAGTGCTGGGATTAAAGGTGTGTGCCACCATGCCTGGCTCTGTTCCCAGTGTGGCCTTGAACTCACAGAGATCCAGATCCATCTGTGCCTCCTGAGTGATAGGATTAAGGGTGTATGCCACCACTGTCTGGCCCTGATGTCTAATCTAGTGGCTGGCTCTGCCCTGTGATCCCCAGACAAGTTTTATTGGGGTATACTATATCACCACGGGTGTTCTTTTTTACACTGTTGTCAGCAATGTGAGTGGCCTCATTTCTCTGCATCTGCTGTGGTTGGTGCCACTGTTTTGTAACATTTTCCAGTTGTAAAAAGTGTGGGGTTTCTTAGTTTTTAAATTAGCATACAAGATATTAAATATCATCATGGCACTTTCAAAGTGTGTTTTAGTATATCTCTCATATCCCTACCCTATTACTACTGATCCCTGCTTTGTAACTCCTCCCTCAGTCTCTTTACCTTTTTCATGTCCCCTGTGTCCTTTTGCCTATTCCTCATCTTTTCTAATCACCTATGTTCATCATTTCTTGGTCTCTTTTGTAGCATTTTAGGCTTTACCTACATTTATACCCATACACCCCACCACACGCACAAACCAGGCTAGGATCTGCATGGGAAAAAGAACGTGGTTTTTTTTTGTTTGTTTGTTTGTTTGTCTCTCTAGAAGCATTGATTTTTCTGCAACTTCCCTGTTTTATGTTTTACAGCTGAATAAAATCCTATTGTGTATACATACCATGTTTTCATTATCTATTCATTATTCATTTAGGCTGGTTCCATTTCCTGCTTTTGTGAGTAGTGCAGTAATAACATGAATGTACAAGTGTCATTTGGATATATGGCTAAGAGTTATAGTATAATTGGGTCATACAATAGTTCTTTATTCAAATATTTTGAGAAACTCCCATGTTTATTTCCATAACGGCCATACATGTTTGAACTCCTACCAAGTGATTAAGGTTTCTTCTTTCCCTGCATCCTCATGAGTATCTGGTGTGAGATTGCTTGATGATAGCCATTCTGACGAGAGATGGTATCTCAGAGTAGCTTTAATTTGCAATTCCCTGATGACTAAGGATATTGAACACTTTTTAAAATACTTGTTGGCCATTTGTGTTTCTTCTTTTGAGCACTGTTCATTTAATAGCCTATTTATTGATTGGCAGGTTTTTTATTCTTTAGTTTTCACTCTAGAAATTCTGATACTGGCCCCCTATTTGAAGTATAGCTGTTAAAGATCTCCCATTCTGTAGGTGTCTGCTTCCTGGGCTGGTAGTTCCTTTTGCTGTACAGAAACTTTAATTTTATGTAGTTCCATCTGTTGATTCTTGGAGCTGCTTCTTGCACTATTAGGATCTGTTCAGAAAGTTCTTACCTAAACTTTTATCTTAGAATGTATTCCCTATATTTTTCTCTAACAGTTTCAGTGTTTTAGCTTTTAAATTAAGGTCTTCAATCCACTTCTAGCCAATTTTTGTTGAGGGTTAATGAAATGGATCTGAATATTCTACAGGAAGATACCCAGTTGGACTATCACCACTCTTTTGAATAAGCTGCCTTTTTTGGTTTTGTTCAACTGCATATTTTGACACCTTTGTTGGCTTCTTTGTTCTGTTCCATTGGCCTCCCTGTCTGCTTTGTTTGCTGTATTTGTCACTATATCTCTGTAGTATGGTTTGAAGTCATAACCACAATACCCCAGCTATGCTTGCCTTTCTAGGATTGCTTTGGCTATTTGTAGTCTTCTGTAGTTCCATGTGGACTCTCAGATTATTTTTTTTCTAGTTCTTTGAAGAATAGCATCAGATTTTGATGTGAGTTGTGTTGAATCTGTAAATTACTTTTGATAATATAGACATTTTCATGATACTAATTTCATCACACCAAGAGTATGGAATGGTCTTTCCATCATCTAGTATTTTCTTTGATATTCTTTGTCAATGTTTTGAAGTTTTCTTTGTTGATGTTTTTCACTCTCTTGACAAGTTCTATTCCTAACCATATTGAATGACAGAGTGACATGTTTTTCCTAATTTCTTTCTCTGTGAGTTCACTGTGGGTACTTGTTAAGGCTGCTGATTTTTATATATTTATTTTGTACCTTACAACTTTACTAAAAGTATTTATTAATTCTAAGAGTTTTGTGATAGATTNTATAGGGCCTTTCAAATATAGCTTCATGCCATCTGCAAACGGGGTAGATCGACCTCTTACTTTGCTGTTTTTATTTCTTTCATGTCTTTCTCCTGTCTTGTTGCTAAAACTTCTAGCACCACATTGAATCAGAACAGTGAAGTGAGTATCACTGTCTCCTTCCTGATCTTAGAGAAAATGCTCTCAATTGTTCCCTGTTTACTATAATGTTGGTTCTAGGTTTGTACATATGCCATATCTATATTCTTAATGTCTCCAGGACGTTTTACCATGAAAGCATGCTGAAGTTAGTCAGATATCTTTTCTGCTTCTTTTGAGATGATGGTATAATCACCGTCTTTAAGTTTACTNATATGCTGTACACTTACTGATTCATGTTTGTTGAACCACCCTTGCATCCCTTGGATGAAGCTCACTTGGTCATGATGTAGGATCTTCTTAATGTGTTCTTGAATTTAAGACATTTGAATTTCAGAAATTTGAAGTTATATACTTAAGTTCCTCAGGAAAATTTCTCTGTAATTTTCTTTTTTTTTATGTCTTTGATACCAGCATAATAATGACTTCATAGAATGAATTTAGTGGTCTTCCTTCCCTTTCTATTCTGTGGAACACATTGAGGACTGTTGGAATTAGATCTTCCTTGAACATTTGATAGAATTCAGCAGTGACTCCAAGTTATCCTGGGCTTTTCTTTGTATGGAGACTTTTGATTATGGTTTCAATCTCATTACTTGTAATGGGTCTGTTTAAATTACTTATATCTTCTGTCTTTAGTCTTGACAGATAATATGCATTTAGAAATTCATCTATTTCTTTTAGATTTTTCTATCTTTTTGGAGTGTATGTTCTCGAAATGTTCGTGAATGATGTTCTGGATTTCACTAGAGTCTGTTTTAATATCTTTTGATCTAATTTGATTGATATGGGCCTTCTCCCTCTCCATTTTTGTCAGTTTAGCTAGAGGTTTATCAATCTCACTAACTTTTTCAAAGCACCAGGACTTTGATTGGCATTGGGTATTGCCCTTTTAATCCCTATATCATTACTTTCTCGCACAGTCTTGATTGTTTTCGGCCATCTTTGTGTTTGAGGTTGTCCTCTTGCTTGTCTAGAGCCTTGAGGTACATTGTTGTGTTTTTTGAGATGTTCCTAGCTTGCTAACGTGCTTATCACTGTGTACAAGGTAGTCTTAGGACTGACTAACTTGTCTGTTTCTCAAGTTCTGGGAGGTTGTGTTCTCATTTTTATTTGACTAGGAATTTCTAAATTTCATTTCTGGTTTGAAAAGTCATTGTTTCTGACTATTTTTGTAGTTTCTCTTCCTGTTGTTAGTACTTTTATTTCCTGGTGAGCTGATAAGAAACAGAAATTATCACAATTTTTTTTGTTGGTGGTGTTGGGTTTGATTTGTGACCTATTATATAATCAGTTTTGGAGATAATCTCATGTGTTGTTGAGAATGTGCATACCTTTTCTGTTGGATGAACTAGTCTGTGTATATCTGTTAAATCTGAAATTTCTATGCTTATTTTTAGTTTGGAACACCTGTCTTACTATGACAATGTGTATTAAAGTCTCCTAATGTTATTATATCAGGACTTATGTGGCCTTTTGTGCCTTTTAGTGTTTGTTTTATGAAATTGGGGGTTCTAGTTTATGATGCATAAATGTTTATAGTTGTTATAACTTCTTGATGGATTGCTCCCTTTATTAATACGTATTTTCTCTGTATCACTTCTGATTAGTTTTTATTTGGAGTCTCCTTTATCATGTGTAAGGATAGCTACGCTTGCTTCTTTATGGATCCTGCTTGTCTGGTAGTTTTGTTCTCCATACTCTGATAATCAGTTCCTGACCTTTCTTGCTAACTGTGTGCAGGGTTTTTTCCTCCCTTGGGATACAACAGATAGTAGGTTCTTGCTTTTTAATCCATTTGGTTAGTCTGCATCTTTTTGTAGTGAGTTGAGGCTGTTTATAGTTAAAGTTATTACTGAAAGGAGTTCTCTATTTCCTATGAATTTTTAGGTGATGTTCTGTAGTACTCTATTACTGGTATTTATTTCCCTTCCTCCTATTAGTTTTGGGAGTTTGCGTATTGCATATAGTTAATTCTCTCCTCACTCTTCCTTGTTCATCTTTTCCTTTCATAGAGCATGTATTTTCATGTGTTCTTTTAAAGGAAGGCTGCCTTTCTTATTTCTCTCTAGGTAGTCTTCCTTTAAGGATATTCGGCATTACTGACTTTGTTGGCATTAGTTGCCTTAATTTGTGTTTGTCTTGAAATCTCTTTATCCATAGATTTTAAAATATAACTTTGCTAGGTATACGATTCTTGGTTCACAGTTACTTTTAGAACTTAAAATTTATCATTTCTGCCTTTTTTGGCTATTAGGGTGTCTGAGGTTAATATTCCAATATTCCCATCATCGGATTCTGGTTGATGTTCTTCTCATACCACTGTTAGTATTGTTTCATCACTTATACTTTTGACATCTTGCCTATGATGTGGCATGGAGAGGCTCTTCTCTGGTCATGTCTACTTGGAATTCTACATGCCTCTTGTGTTTGGATGTCTACTTCATTCTCTAGGTTTCACAAGCTTTCTTCTATAAAACCTTCTCCATTAAATAGTCTGTCTGTTACTTTTGGCTTTATCTCTGTTCCTGCACATTGTGAATTTTGGGGTGGTGGTCTCTTGAATGTATCCCAGACTGCTTGGAAATATTAGTCATGTTCCTTAATCTTTTCCCTTATGTGTCTTATGTTATTACCTGCACTTTGTCCTTAATCTATGAAAATCATTCTTCTGAATAGTCTTGTCTGTTGATGCTTTCTGGTGTGGCTTTTGTTTGACCATGTCCTTCTTTTCCAGTGTTTCTGTTTGGTTCTTTGTCAGTCTTTTTGTTTCCTTGCTGAGTTTTTTCTCTATTTGTTGGACTTTCTCCTCCAATTTACTGTTTTGCTCAAACTAGAGACTAACTTGCAAAAGTCTTGGGTAGATTCCTTAGACTGTGCAGTTGTTTGTATTTTTATATGATAATTAATTCTTTTAAAAAGTAAGACTCTGAATTGTTTTTTAGACATTTCAGCTGTCGGTATGCTTTTGGATTCCATTATAGATGATTGGTAGATTGGGATGCATTGTGGTGGGTAGTTGTAGAATATTATTCTTATTTCTTTGTCATGTTTTGTTCATTGCTAGGATGGATTGGTCTTAAATTTTTAATTCTCTTTCTTCTAGTTCTATTTGGATGTTTTGTTTTCTGTGAGTCTTCCTAGAAGGAGGCCTGCATGAAGTTTACCCATGGAAACTGATCAAGTTTGATGTTGATTCTCAAATGAGATAGCTGAGATGATCTGGGCTTGTCTGGATGATAGCAGAATCACTAATAGGGCCACACACTGATCACCAAGGCAACCACTTGTATTAAACTTGCTTGTCTCACTGTGAACTCTGTAAACTGTTGGGGCTGGAGTCAGAATCCCAGTTGCACACTACTAGAGCCAAAGGCTTGGTTCCCTGCTAAACACTGAGGCCAAAGATTCAGTCCCGTGGTGGATTCCAGGAATGTTAGACGAAAAGCCTCAGCTGTGCAATGAACTTTGGGGCTGTTGGCATTGAAGTTNAGGTCTTAGCAATTTTTATAGTTCACACACAGAACATTTTTTACTATACCATTCTCATACTTTTATACTATTGTTCATTTTTTTAACTCTTTACTGTTTGCGGGCCTTCCACCCAGCTCCCAAATAAATACAAGGAGTCTTATTCTTACTTATGAATGCCTGGCCTTAGCTTGGCTTGTTTCTAGCCAGCTTTTCTTAACTTAAATTATCCCGTCTACTTTTTGCCTTGGGGCTTTTACTTTTTTCTGTTTGTGTATTTCTTTTCTTTTCTTCTTATTCCATGTGTAGCTGGGTGGCTGGGTGGCTGGCCCCTCGCATCCTCCTCTCCTCCTTTTCTTCGGTCCTCCCTCTTCTCTTTTTCTCCTATTTCTTCTCTCTGCCTGGCAACCCTACCTATCCCTCTCCTGCCTTGCTATTGGCCGTTCAGCTCTTTATTAGACCAATCAGGTGTTTTAGACAGCCAAAGTAACACAGCTTCACAGAGTTAAACAAATGCAACATAAAAGAATGCAACACATCTTTGCATCATTAAACAAATATTCCACAGTATAAACGAATGTAACACATCTTAGATTAATATTCCACAACGTTATACCATTATACTTTGTTCTTATTTGCCCCCTTACTGTTCTCCCCTGACCTCAACCTCCTCTTGCTGGTCCATCTCTTCCCTGCAGCTGGTCTCCATTTCTGCTTTCAGGTTACATGTAGTCCATCATCCTCTCCTTTTCCTGCCTCTCCTTCCCTTTAGACCTATTTCTCCCTTCTCATAGTCTTGATGTTTTCATGTTTTTTATGTACATATTTATTTATTTATAAATATATGTGAAGCTGGGTGGTGGTGGCACACGCCTTTAATCCTAGCACTCGGGAGGCAGAGGCAGGTGGATCTCGTGAGTTTGAGGCCAGCCAGGGCTACCAAGTGAGTGAGTTCCAGGAAAGGCACCAAAGCTACACAGAAAAACCCTGTCTCAAAAAAACAGACACATATACATATATATATATATATATATATGAATCTGTGTATAACACAAAAGAGTATGGCTTATTTCACTTAACATAATAATCCCCAGTTCTATCTAATTTCCCACAGATGTCATAATTTTATTCTTCCTTACAGATGAATAAAACCCCATTTTGTGTATGTGTATACACACACACACACACACACACACACACACACACACACGTTTCTATCTGTTGATGGACGTGTAGGCTAGTTCCTCAGCTTGGTTATTGTGAGTAGTGCAATAATACACGAATCCTTCAGGCTTACTTAGGACTGGTATAGATAGATCTTATAGTAGTTGTACTTTTAGTTTCTGAAGGGACATAATTTACTGATTTCCATTGTGCCTGTGGCAGGATTGTATTTCCCCAGCCATGTATAAAGGCTCCATTTTCCCTACATCCTTACCAGTATTTNTTGTTTTGTTTTCCTAATGGTGGCCATTGTGGCTGGAATGAGATGGAATCTCAAAGCTGAGACTATGTAACAATTCTTCAAGTGTTCTTTGATTTCTTTGTTGTTCTCTCTCTGAAAACTGTTTAGGTCTGGAGCTCATTTGCTAAGTGGTTGGTTTGGGATGATTTGTTGATTGGATGGTTTCTCTTTCTGAGAACTCTCTGTTCAGTTCAGCAGCCCATTTGTTGACTAGATGAATTGGGAACTTCTTAGTGTTTAAATTTTGGAATCACTAATAGGTTCTAGGTGATAGTTCTCTGTCCAGTATGTATTTGCAAAAGATATTCTCCCATCCTGTAGGTTGTCTCTTTGTTCTTGGAGCCATTTTTTGAGTGGGGGAAAAAGTCAATAAAATAAACCTTGGCATACAAAATTATTTGGAGAGAATATATATATTTGTTATTACAGTGATGCTTATTTTGTGGCTATGGAGATTTAAGTATTAGAAATCATTTTTACTGTGTTGTGCTTTTTTTGCAAATGTAAGCATTAATGAGAAAGAGAAATTGTCCAGGATGTAATTGAATTCCACTGAGTAGAACACAGGTAATGGTGATTATTTGTTGCTTTGGAGCACGGGGGCTGACTATCTGTAAACACTGTATGACATTCATGTGTTTTTAGGCCAGTGCCTCAGGACTTGAGTTTAGAGAGAGCTTTTTGTTTTCATTTTTGTTTTATACTTCATCATTTCCCAACATAAAAAAACGTAAGAGACTCAGTGTACCCGGTCTTCAGGGTCCTTTGAAATGTTTTTTATTTATATATCTTAAATGTGGTAGTGGGTTTCATTGTGAGGTTTTCATACAAGTATATTCACCCCCATTACCCTCTCTGTGCTCCCATTCCCACTGATGGCCATTCTTCCTCCCAAGCAGTCCCCCATCTACGCTCATGTCCTTTTTTAGTATGTGTATGTGCTACAATGGCTTTTATTAAGGTTGCTTATAGAAACACATTAGTGACACATTATTTACAAGAGCAGGAATGAACTACCAGTGGCTACACTGTGAGGAGCGGTGCACACCTGAGTGATGAAGTAAGTCCTGACTGAATGTGTGCTGTTGACATGGTCATGGCCATATCAANGTCTGTAGCCTCAGACACATAGGAAAATGGCAAAGCCTTCCACCACCCTTGGGGGGTGAAGCTCAGAGTAATGGCAAAGCCTTCATCAGATGCTGATAGTATGTGCAGAAAATGTCCACCTTGGCTTTCTCCTCTCCTCCTGATCTATTACAGCCTGAAGACTGTAATCTGGGTAGGAGCAGACTGCTCCTACCCAGATTAGCTAAACCTACCTCCTTGTTTATCTGTATGCAGTAGCCCTGCCTCCTTGTTTAGTTGTATGTAATATCCTTGCCTCCTTGTTTAGTTGTATGTAATATCCTTGCCTCCTTGTTTAGTTGTATGTAATATCCTTGNTCCTTGTTTAGTTGTATGTAATATCCTTGCCTCCTTGTTTAGTTGTATGTAATATCCTTGCCTCCTTGTTTAGTTGTATGTAATATCCTTGCCTCTTTGTTTAGTTGCATAAATTAAACATTTGAGCTTCCAGAGTCCTGAGGTTTCTCCATCAGAGAGCCGACTCCACTCAAACCCAACTTCTTNGTCTGTCTGTCTGTCTCTGTGTGTTTGTCTTTTCTTCATTCTCTTGCCACCCCAGTCAGATCAAGTCTCTAAAGTCATGCAAGGATGTGACACAGACCACTAAAGAAAGTGTCTCTCCCCCAACCCCAACAGCTGTTACCTGCCCATAAGTTCTCCTAGAGGAGCNAGACCTTGTGAGTCCCTCTCCCCTCGATAACAGGACATTGACAGCTCCAATCTTGTGCAGATCTTGTGCATGGAATCATAGCCACTGTGAGTTCAATAGAACAATGGTCTTGTCATGCTTAGAAGACAGCACACCACAATACTAGGCCCTGTCCTCAGGCTCTTAAATTATTTTTATTCCCTCTTCTGAGATGGCATCTGAGCTTTGGAGATGGTGCTACAGTGTCCCATTTATGGCTGAGCATTNAATAGTCACACACTCTCAAAATCTTTGGTTCTTAATTTTTTTTATCGGCAAAATGAAGGTGCTGTCTCCATCAGAGAAATGTCTGAGTTAGAAATAAGGTTTCTCCTTAACAAAGATTTGTTGGGTCGGGGGCTGAGGTGGGCAGTATGGATTCAGTGAGGAGAAAGATGCTACTTCAAAGTTGTAGGTAGTGATTGACAGGAGTGGGGTGACCTCCCATTTATCGGAGTGTAACCCAGATGCTTTATTTATGTCATGTGCTGTACTTTTCCAAGAACTCCAGGACACAGATGTAGGTGTTATCTCTTCTCGGTACAGAAAGCAAATGAGATTCAAGTAATGTGTCCAAAGCTCAATCACACGTCCAGGATTTTAACCTAGATTTCCCTGGCTTGAAAAATATCATAATCCATGATTACTATGAAAATATTTTATAAATATGTAAACAATAATACTTAAAATTAGTTATTAATACTTCTATTATCAATGGTACAGAAAACTTTGAATAATTATTTGCTCTAAGGACCTAAGTGATTTGTATTTTGTGTTAAAAGATCAGCTTTGCACTGTTGTCAATTGTGTCATCATCAACATGCTATAAACTCTGTTCACAGTGGTGACATGAAGGTACCTCAGGGTTCTTTTGTTAGGTTTGTAGTGCTGGATAACAAATTGCCACAGGCCCTGAAGCTTCAAGCAATGTACATTTATTAGTTAACATTTTTGTAGTTCTGATCATAATGTGACCATGCCCTGTGCTCAGTTCTGTGACTAAAATTGAGATATTGGCCACAGTATGTTTTCACTGGGATTTTGTGATCCTGTTCCAAGCTTATATAATTGCTGCAGAATTCAGCTCCTTGACATAGCAAGACTGAGGTCCTGACTTTGGTGGGTGTCTGCCAGGGGTGGGGGGTCTTCCCTCCGTTCCTGCAGGTTCACCTATTCTTTGCCATGTGGCCCTGCTTATGTGCAAAGCCAGGGAAAGGGACTCTTTTATCTCATGGAATCCTTTTAATGCAGAGAACTTACTTTTCCAGGAAGAGCCCNGGGCCCTTTAAAAGTCATCTGATTGGACCAATTTCTGTCCTAAAAGGATAGCCTCCCATTGTTAATGTCAGCTGACTAGCATCCTAATTGTGTCAGCAAACTTCCTTTTCTAGTTGTAATTGTCATAGAAAATCTAAGGTACTCAGTCTTACTCTTACATGCAGAGAGAGAGAGAGAGAGAGAGAGAGAGANAGAGAGAGAAAGAAAGAGAGAAAGAGAGAAAGAGAGAAAGAGAGAGAAAGAAAGAGAGGAGAAAGAATTGCATGGGCTAGTGTTGTCCGGGCTTTGGGAGATCACCTTAGAATTTTGAGTTTGGTCAAATGACTGGTGAATTGCAGACACACCAGAAAAGCCATTCTAATCCTGAAGCATCAAGTCAAGACTTAGCTTGAATCTTAACGTTATGAATTTTCTTATGATCTTTTGCCAAAGCTCATTTTTCTATGTTTTGGAGGTTTGCATATGTATGTTTTATAATATTTTCTTATTTCTTGAAATTATATCATTTCCCGTTCCCTTCCTCCAGCTCCTACCATGTATGCACCCCACCTCTCAAATTCGAGGCCTCTTTTTATGTAATTGTTATTGCACACACACTTCTAAATACACAAGCTCAAACTGCCTGATCCATATAATGTTACTTGTATGTATATGATCTCAGGGTTGCCCACTGGTACTGGATAACCATTTGAGGGACTCTTCCCTGGGGAAGACTCTTTCTCCCATTCTCAGCATTCTCCAGGTGCCAGTAGTTCTTTGTCTGTAGTTGAGGTTCCATGAGCTTTTCTATGAACTTTAACTTTGGGGTTAGCATATCCAGGGGTGTGGATGGTGGATTGTTTAGGTGGCCATGTTGATGAGACCTCATGGGTGTAGTCTCAGTCTCACAGAAAACTTCCTGTTTCTCTGGCTTTTAAAAATCTTTCCACACCCCACTTCAGCAGTAGTATGAGGCTTACTTGCAGGAATTGCGTTGTAGATGTATCTGTTGGGACNGGGCATCACTGCATTTTGATCAGCTGTGATTTTCATAATGGGTCTCTGTTGCAAAGAAAAGTTTCTTTAATGAGGAGTGAGAACACTTATTTGTGTGCATAAGGGTAAATATTTAGAATGTTTTCAGAGCTTGTACTGGTTTAGTAAAGTGGCTGTTGTAGATTCACTCCAAGATCCAGTGGCTCCACTAACCCTTTGTAGTTAGNTAGGTTTATAGTACTAGGAAGCATTTCCCTTTTGCTGAGCTGGCCTTAGGTACAATTAAAGAGCTTTTGGTTACTGCCAAGCTATACATGCCTCTGTTGTACCCCTAGGATTATTTGCCATGCTGGTTGTTGTATGGGTTCATAGATATCAGGGATTGGTTGCTTCTCTCCTTTGGAAGCTTGCATGGCATCTTCTAGTACCATGATACTTACCCTCAGGGAGGAGGCTTTCAGGCCAGATCCAGCTCAGGTCCTCTAAGTCCTGTGTCTGAAGTTCATGATGTCTTCAGCAATAGGGTCTTACCTTCCACCTCTGGGAGGTAACCATGTGCAACAGCAATAGTCCATAATGTTTTTTTTTTAAAGATTTATTTATTATGTATACAGAAGAGGGCGCAAGATCTCATTACAAATGGTTGTGAGCCACATAGTTGCTGGGAATTGAACTCAGGACCTCTGGAAGAACAATCAGTGCTCTTAACCTCTGAGCCACCTCTCCAGCCCCTGCCCATAGTGTTTTGAGAGTCTCTTGGACAACCTTTACCAACAGCTCAAAAGGGGGACTCTCATGCCTGCTGTTGGTGTTTTTAATACACAGTCTGTGGCTTTTGTGGAGAGCATTGTCAGGTCAGAGGGGAAATTTTCGTTTAAACTNTATGTGTATATATGTTGCAAATGTATTTGAAGAAGAGGAATGGTCCCTTCACCATTTTAGCCAGGTCCATTTTGCAGAAGTGGCATC
Source organism: Neotoma lepida (assembly GCA_001675575.1). NCBI lineage: Eukaryota > Metazoa > Chordata > Mammalia > Rodentia > Cricetidae > Neotoma > Neotoma lepida. The sequence goes on from LZPO01055256.1 coordinate 143,554, forward strand.
CTGGGTGTCAGTAACAGTCAGATTGGAAGCAAGGGTTAAACCCTCACCCACAGACCACACCCTCCTTAGTATCATCTCTGTCTTTTTAGTAATAAGTTCACTTTCCTGGGTGTCATCTTCCTCATGAGGAATGGGAGCTTGGGGGCATGAGGGGAGAGTTGTCGGCCATAGCTTGGGTGGAACCAAAGTGAATGTCCTTGGAGTATCTTTCCCAATACGGAGATACTCTTCTTAGATCATTTTATGCTTAATTAATTTCCTTAATGCCATAGAAAGTCAGAGCTGAAATGGATCTTAGAGAAGTGTCTAGTCTCTCACTCCCCTTGGGCAAGAGGAGTTAATGGCACCTGACACTTCTGTAAATCAGCCGCTTAATGGACATCTAAATGGGTTTATATGAAACATTGGAGGTTTTCCCCTAGC
>LZPO01055256.1:143991-166814 GCA_001675575.1 Neotoma lepida
TTTGGACAGGGTCTAGCTATAAAGTTTAGGCTGGCCTTGAACTCATGATCCTCCTACCTCAGCCTTTTGAGTGTTGAGATTATAGAAGTGTACTGCCATGCCTAGCTCAATTGATCTGAGTCAGCTCAGTTGAATTTTAAATGTCCAGTTCAGTGACTCAGCATTTCTCCAGCATGACAGATTAGAGAAAGATAACACATTTGTGTCAGCGACAGGAGCNAGGCTACAGCAGAAGTCTGCGGCAGTCATTTTAAACAGAGANTGGCAGATAGCCCCCTGCCACCACCCCACCATTCTTACCACCAGGGAGCATGCTAACATCTTGGTGCGTGGTAATGAGGGCAGAGTGTGTCAAGTTTTCATCAACCCCTGGGAGATTCTTATGTGTTCCGATTGAGAATCTCAGACCGTAATACTTTTGGCTCTGTCTTGCTTTCTTTCTGTCATTGAACTGTCCTCTTCCATTTCTCATTNTTTCTTCATAGAATCTTCTAGTCCTGGAATAGTCATNGACTGTCGCAGCAATTCNTTCCCAATTTCTCTCGTGCCAGGCAACTTGCTTGTGACCATTCCAGCTTGCTACCTAACTGCTACCTAACTGCTTGGTGTGCAGAGACACCTTACTTCCCGGGGATCTGCCTGAGGTCACAGTCCAGCTGGGACTTGCTGTGCTGTGGTTTCCCCCTTGCTGGGAGGGCTTTAGCTGTCCTCCCAACTTCGTCTGGTCTATGGCACAGTCCAGTTCACTCAGCCCTTGCCGATGCTGCCAGATCCTTATTCTTGTCACCTTCCTTTGGTCAGTTCTCTGTTTCAGCTTCAAATGTGACAAGTAAAACTGAACCCAGGGTGGTGCTTGTTGGTCACATGGTTCTCTCTTGTGCGTCACTGAGGCTGTGACACNCTGACAGTTGAGCTTCACTGTGATCCTGTACTCTATCTTGCAGGATTGACAGACATTTTAATTTAGTGTGGGTATGGAGATGGCTCAGACACTCACTGTCAAATCTGACTCCATGAACTCAGTCTCCGGGACACATGTTGTAGAAGGAGAAAACCAATTTCTGTAAGATGTTATTTGACCTACACACACACACACACACACACACACACACACACACACAGAGAGAGAATTAATCAATTAATTGCATTTTTAAGAAAATGGGGTTATTTTCATTTGCTAATTTGGAATACTTGTTATCTTCAACAGCAGATATGTTGAATCTACTGTGGATAGGGCAGAACATTAGATTCTGAAGTACTGATATTTCCAAGATAGAATTTACAGTTTTGTTATGCTATAGGGATTAATACAAGCATTTCACCAGTATTTAGTTTGTAAGCTTAATATAAGAAACACATGGCTGTCCTTTTGAATGAAGGCCCATGAACTTCCACATTGACACCAAGGGCAGAAGGGCTACATGGGGTTGATCTCGGAGGAATGCCAGTGCTTGCTTGGGACAGCAGCCAGGCGCAAAAGGGCCCTTTAGCTAGTGAAAGGCCTGGTACAGGCAAACTTTGAAAGTCTTGCAGTGTGTGTACTCAGCTTTGCTGTCANAGAAAAACAGATCTCATACATAAAATTTCAGCCTATGGGATTATCAATCGCATCAAATGTTTTAAAAGTTCTGAACAAGTCTTATTTGGAGTCTTAGCATGCACCAAAACACCTTCCTTAATAACCTGAGGCCCCTCGTGTTTACATAAAACTATCTTTTGAAGTCTGTGGCTTATGAGTTAAGTCTTCTCCTTGAGAGTCAGTTTGAGAGAAGACTAGGGACACCTGTGTTTTTCTTAGTCAGCAAGAAGGACCTAGTGGTCCCAAGAGCTCCTTCACGTGGTTCCCCGAGTCAGGCTTTAAAGGAACATTTACTGTTCCTTTATGATGATTTTGGCACTCTGCACACACAGGTATTCAGCAAACAAACACACGATAACTGCAGTTCACAGTTACCAAGCACGTGCCTTAAGCCCTTTACATATATAATTGTCGTTAGAAATCCTCCAGCAAATCGAGTCTGTGTCATTCAAGGGCACTGACAAATAGAGGTGTTCAGACATTGTCTGCAGTCACACAGATTTTGAGTCTGAGTTAACTTTCACANCTGGCAGTGGGGTTAGAACCTGTTCTCCTCTGCCACCTGCCCTTCTGCAGAACACAGGACAGGGGAGTGTGGTGAGACTCATCCAAGTCCAGAGCTGTGGGCTTCCTAAATAACACATTTTGTTCTATGGGACTGGGGGACTAGATTAGTGGGTCAAGTGCTTGTCATACAAGTTTGAGGGTCTGAGTTCAGGTCCCCAACATCCACACAAAAGGCAGGGGCACAGCACTGGAGAGACAGAGACGACTATACCTCTGGAGCTCAATGGCTCCAGCCTGGTCTGATCAGTGACCTCCAGGTTTGGGAGAGACCCTGATTCAAAGAACAAGGTGGAAGGCTATCGAGGAAGACACCAGACGTTTAACCTCGACTCCATACAGGTGCACACATTCTACATACAGTCAAAGAATTTGTTGCTGCGAAAGTTAGATGTGAAATGTGTTTTGCCTCTGTGTGTGTGTGTGTGTGTGTGTGTATGTGTGTGTGTGTGTGTGTGTGTGTGTGTGTGTGTGTGTGTGTGTAAACCATGGCCCACAGTTTTAATTGTTTCTATCTTCTACTAGAATAATAAGGATATATTTGAGACCATTAGCTGTGAGTATGGTAAACACTAATTATGACTTTTGTTTTTCTTTCTCCACAGCATCATGGTTTTCTCCAAATGAAAAGATCCTCATTGTTATTTTCCCAATTTTGGCTATACTCCTGTTCTGGGGAAAGTTTGGTATTTTAAGTAAGTATTCGAATGCATTTTTTCATTTATGCTTTCGTGACACAATGGTTATTTCTAGGGCATTACCAGTGGAATAGTCTAACTAGCCTGTATTGGGAAAAGCGCGGTTTCTTTAAAGCATATACTGTCTCCCACATTTTGCTACAGCTCGTTATTTAAATTTAAGGTGTTTGGTTGTGAGTTGTGTTTTGAGATCTTTGTGGGAGGGATGAGTAGAAATGTTAGTAACAACACCTTAAATCCTGTGACATGGTTATTTACAAATGTTGTTTTATTTGGTAAACAGATGGTCATAGGCTACTTAAGTGTGAAGACAGAACCCTATGCTCGCTCGGGGCCTCTGGGATGCTCTGCCTCATTTCCCCCAGTTTAAGCTTGTCTGTAGACAAAGGCTGTTTGTGCCCGTTGTATAGCTCTGCAGTCCCTGATGGAAGGAACTGTTGTGCTCTGTGATCTTGCTTTGACAGCCACGTAACCAAATCTCTGATGCTGTGTCTGATCTGCCTCAGTAGTATAAACTTGTCATCTGTTATGTGCGTTCTAGTTCAGGCTTATACTCAATAGTATCCACATACCAGCCCATGGCTGTTCCACCAGGANCATGCCAGTCTCTCCTCGGTATTTCCATACCAATATAGTAAGAGAAATTGACTACATTTGCNAAGTTCTGAGCTGACAGACTAGACTTTCAAACTTGTAAAATGTAAGATCTACTCCCCCTCTGGGCCCCCTGACACAGCCACTGAAGACCAGGAAACACCTCTACAGGTAATGAGGAAACAGTGCTCATTAAATTTACTCCCCAGCCTTTAGAGAGGTGAGCGCTGGTGAATCACTGCAGAGGAGGCCTGCTGGGGAGTTGATGAAGTTCTTTCCCAGGAAGGGTGAGGCTCTGTGTATCTTCAGTGAGACATAAAAACAGACATGATATGACTGGCGGTTTATTTGAAGAGCTTTGCCCAATGCACGGGGCTCTGGAAATGCTTAGTGACTTCAGAAACGTTCTCGGGTTGTGTCTAAATGGGAAAAGANGGGAACAAGGGCTGACAGTGGCAACTGTCAAGACACCATAGCCCTTACCNCCAAGACCGTTGGAAGTTATCTTAGAATTCCAGAAAGCCTCTTATTTTAAGGAAAGAGTTGTACGCCTCAGGCCTTGCCCCATAATTACTGGCGTTAAGGAAAGCTTTCAGCCACATTGGCAGACCCAGGCTTTCAGGACGGTCACATGATTCAGGCAGGAAAGAGCCTTTTAAGGANCAGACAGTGATTTCTCAGCAGTGCTGTTGAATTTGAGTTGACAGAAGTTTCCTGGTTATGACATTTTCATTAGCGACACCATTTTCAGTGGAATGGATCAGAAATGAATCTGTTTATGATCAGCCATATTTATACAGAATAAGACTAATGATTTTTTTTTCCGACTATAGAATACATTAAAAGAAGTTGTCAAGAAAATAAGTCATCTGTTAGCCCTGTATCTAGAAATAAGGGTTGTTTTGGTTTTTGTTTGTTTGTTTTTTGATTCTAGTAACCTTCCAGATTCCCTTTGTGTCTTTCTCTGGTTTTTGCTGGTTTTCTTCTACAAAAGGAGACTGTACATGTGATCATACAGCTTATGTGTTTGTACATCATCCCTTTGTCCCAGTGTCTTCAGAGTGTTGCCATGCTGCTTGTTCTCTCCTGTTACGGCTGTGTCCTGTTTTACTGAACTTTCATCTTAATGGGTATTAAGAGATACTGTGGAACGCTGATAAAATTGTGTGAGCTTTTGGCCATCAGTGGTATTTTAAGCCTACAGATAAACTCTACCAACATGTGTTCCAGATCCACCCTCTCAATTACTGCTACCACTGACAAGAATGTCCACCATTCATCTCACAGTCCTGACACTGTTATACTTCTAAAAACCTTCACTAATGTCAGTGTTGTATTAGGGAGTTTGGACATTCTTTTTAATGTTCTCATTATACCAGTTGCATTTTAAAGAGTATATGTATGAACCTAAAGAAATATTTAAGGAAAATGCTTGAATTTGGTTCATCTTAAACAAAGAGGGAGCCTGAGGGAGAGTAAGCNTGTGGAAAATGAGCCTCTGTATTTGACTCACCCAGACAGGCCTTACACTTGAGTTGTTTTAATAGCAGCTGAATGTTTGTGGAGCTCTTGCTCTGAGGAGTGACCACTCACTGTGCCATGTGCTCTCACCATTTATTTCCCACAGGGACTCTGCCAGTGCCCTGACTATTGTTGTTCCTATTTTGAAGATCAGAGACAAGCAGTTTGTCCACAGTCCCCCAGCAGTTTCCTGGTAACCCTGGATTTGGACAGTGCTGTTAACCATTAGATTGTCTGCCTGTCTTCAGTTTGTCTGCAGGAAGGATGAGTTTGTGTCTAGTGTACCACTTTGAGCCTGTGAAACTGTTNGTAGTAGATCAGATATTGGTCTCATGTGTTGATTTTTTTTTTCATCCAATATCTACTGCAAGATGTCTGGTTGACTGCTGGGTACTGAGCTAAAGGTTTGAAGTGTGGAAGTGAGTGTCTAAGCCTGTTGGCTTTGAGGCCACCACATGTCAGTCAGTGCAGTCAAGATGGTATAGCCTACTCGTACTTGCCCTGAATCAATCAATCAGTCAATCAACCAGTCAGTCAATCACTTCCACCCTGTAAAAGGCTCCCTGGTTCTGACCTGCTATCCTGCCTGTGAGGTTGCATCAGTGATAGGTAACACAGACCCAAGAGTTTTCCTTTCTGGTTCTCTAGTTCTTTCTAACTTTCCATCCTGGTGTGTACTTGAGCGCAGGACATTTCTCTCAGTGCTCTCTCCGGCTCTGTGTGTGAATCTGTTGCGCTGCGAGAAGAAACTAAACCTTTGCAGACAGTTTGTTTACAGAAAGCTGTGTCTTGAACCACAGCTCAGAACAGCTATAGCCTTTCCTCGGTGACGGAGTGTGACCCGAGAGTTCTAAGCTGAAATAAACCCTTTCCTTCACTAGTTGCTTTTGGTGACAGCAGTAGAAACCTTAAGACAGACCCCTTCTCTTGTATCAGATCAGTCAGTCATGTTGTTGACAGGCTCCTAGATGGTTTTCAGGATTCTTCTACATGGAGGTAACATAAGTTCTTTCCTACATTTAGATGGCTCATAGGTGCTTTCACGTGCTGCGTGTAATATTGTAGTTCTTTCGGGCTTAAGGCCCAGCTATATATAAAGAGCTGGCTCTTGTCCAAGGTTCTTTGTCACAGGCATATCTGTTCTTTGTTTTCCTTTCCTTTAACCCTTGTCCTAGACAGGTGATCCTTTGCTTTGCACTCAGCTGCATGGCCATGAACCCAACTGTGGAAGCTGAGCTCTACAAAACAGTCTTGATAATAGACAGGAAAATTACTATCATACAGTGGCCTTCAAAATACGTTGTCAAAACAAGCTGGGTGGGTGGAGCAGTCCTGTGATCCTGGCACTACAGAGCCAGTACCAGGCAAAACAGCTACATAGCCAGAACCTGTCTTACGCAAACATCTTTGAAAAATATAAAAACTTCCCTAGTATAACTGCATTGGAAAGTGAAATAATAGTCAAGTTAATAATTACTGCATGGCGAGTCAGACTGTTAAAAAGTCAGCATTTAAAGTGTCATATTAAGGTTTGAATGACCCTTTTGTTTTTGCTCTGTAACTTTGGGAATATAGCAAACATCCCCTGGTGAATTGTCAGGCTCCCTTCTTAGTGCATATCAGCCTGCAACATTTCATCTTCCTACTTTCAGTGAAGAATCTCTGAGTTCTGTGGTGTTTTTTTATTTGATGTTTTTGTTGNCATTTACTTGCTTGTTTGTTTCTTTACCAGAGTCACATCCTCAGGGACATTCTCATTGTCACACAGTCCTTACTCCTTCACTTCTGTCCGTGAGTTCACCTTCCCTGAGCTGCCTCNATGGTGGTAGGGTCACCATCCCCCCCAGTGGCTTTTCTGGAACCCTGCTGTGGTCTATTCGAATTTCACAGCCAGCATTCACACTTGTCATTTCCTGGCTCTTTTACCTCTCTTGCCCAGTTTCCTTTTTTGGTAATGCATTATAAAGTGTCTTGTGGGTTTATCACTGGGAGATGAGGAGATGATACTACACGTTTCACTGTCTGTGCATGAACTGAGGAATAAGCATGCAGTGACTGTCACCCACAGTCTTCAATAGTTGTGACATGATGACACTTCTGATATTTATATTGTGATTTTTGGATTAAAGACATAGCATGAAGCGTACTTCATGTACTACTCACTTGTTGCATTTTGGTAATGAAACTTCCAACTGTATTTGGAGGGCCTGAGTTATACAAGTAAACCATGGAATCNATGCATGTCAGAACTGTGTAAAGTGAGAGCTTCTGGGATTTATTTNCTTTTCTTTCTCATTCATACCTAAGATTGCCCCATGGATATTTTGATTATCACTTGGTGGTATTTGGGCAAATGTTGCTAGGAAGATCATTGTTGGGAAATTCAAAGAAAACATTTGTCTATCACGAGAGCCTTGAGGTCTCACTAAGCCCTTGGAGCCTAGCTTAATGAAAGTAGCAAGGCCTACTTGTTTGTTTTGCAATACAGTCTCACTATGTAGCCCATGATGACCTTGAATCTCTCCTGCCCTTTTTATTAATCCACATCAANGAACAAATAGTGGATTGCTTTACTCNACAGGAACTGAGTGATTCCGACCNGACNAACCCATGGAAGCACATGTTAAAGAAGTGATGGTACAGGGATTTTTCTCAGTGAATAGGAAAAACAAATCGGAAGACATGAGGACAAACACTAAATTGAAGTGGAGAGTTCTATTCAAGCAAGAAAACAAAATATTATTCTGATAAATTTTATTACAAAAGGTCAGCCTGTGACCTGGTTGGTGGGTCCTAATCNTAAATGCTAAGTTTAATTTTATTCACTAGTGTTGGACTTGATCCTTTCCCTATAGTACTCATCGGATCCCTAAGCTGTGTAGTTACTCACTGACTTTACTGTAAGAGGAACTGGCCCAAGCTGTAGNGCAGCATTTTACTCTTACAGGAAGTAGTCACCAGTTCCTTTATGCTTCCAAAATCCAGACGTCACTGCTCTTGAATATACTCTGAAATTCTGGAACCTTCCATTGAACCAGGATAATTTGTCATGAGTAGATGTCTGCTGGACATTCTCCTCTGTTGTGTTCAAATATTTGCCATTAAGAAAAGCTTTTTTTTTCTACGTCCTATGGACAGGGAGTGTGATCTTTAGTAGTATTCATCTTGATAAACTTATTTCATNAGAAAAGTTGGCTAGGATGTGGAATCTATTACAGTTGTCTTACGCACTTACGGCAAGTAAACCCTTTATACATGGCACTTCATTTTTCTCCAGCACCNTTTCCACAAGGCTTTCATCTATGTGTGTATGTTTAAAAAATGAAATTTTACTTTGATTTTTAAAAGTTTTCCTATGTACTTTATCAAATTATATTGAGAATAATATAAGTTTGCAGCCCAACGGACGCTAAAGGATTCTAAATTACTTTGCCAGAGTTATCAGAAAAAAAAAACACTATAATAATTACATTGATGGTTTTGTCTCCGTTTAGCATTTACTCTTAATCTGACAGAAATTCAATCTCGATAGCCTACCTTCTGTCTCTTCACCATAGTCANGCGGCAAGGGACTGTCTGAATGTCATGTCTTTTGAGCAAGCGTTGGGTTTTTTTAGGTAGTGTACTGTNGACTGTGTGGGCCTTTGTGGGTGTTCTGTATCTCATTTTTAGAGGATCATAGAAGTTTAACATGATAGATTTTATTTGTAAGCCCAAATTGCCTTGATTATTTTACTAGGTTTCATCAGCCACAACTCAGGTACCATCTTAATAACCGTGCTCTGTGTCAGTGGCAGAGACCAGAAAAATTGTGTCTGTTCATAACATTATCCCTTCATTCAGGTCACTGGAAGAGCATACAGATTCACTGGAAGGTTTAGNACACAAGAAACTAAGACCTCTGCTTTCCATGGGTTGGTTGGGTTGGAATCACTCAATTCTTGTCAAGTAAAGCAATCCGCTATTTGTTCCTTGATATGGACTAATGAAAGGGTATGTTACAGAGTACACACATAGTAAAAATTTGTGAGTGAGCCCACCTAACACTTGAGATGTAGCCTGGTAGATTTAATTGTTTTATATTACATATGATGTGAAATTAAACAGTCTGTGTTTGAATTAGAAGAATACTTTATGTTATGCTTAATACTGTCATACTGTGCCAGGCAAGGTGGTACATTCCTGGGATGCCCTCACTTGAGAGGCAGGGGCAGGAGGGATGCAGATTCAATAGTGAGACTGTATCACAAAATAAATGAAGTCACCTCATGTGGTTTCTCCTGATACTTGGTTTTCCTGTNTCTGGTAGCAGTAAAGTTAGAAACTCTTTGTTAAAACTATAAATTCTGGGTAGGGCATGGTGGCACACACTAATCCCAGCCTGATCTGCAAAGTGAGTTCCAGGCCATCCATGGCTATACAGTGAGACTCTGTCTCCAAAAACAAAACAAAACAAAATGTAAGTGCTATTATTTCTTCTGTATTTTAAGTATTGGTTTCAGTAGTTTTAGTTGAGGGGAATCTTTAAAAGCNTACACATTATTAAAATCNCACGGATTATTTTGCTAAGCTACAAAATTGTGCTAGGAAGTTTGATAAAAACCTGCTGTTAAGAATATATTAAATTAACCCTGGTGTAGGGGTACACGCCTTTAATCTTAACACTTGGGAAGCAGAGACAAGTGATCTTAGTGAATGTGAGGCCAACTTGGTCTACATAGAGAGTTCCATCCAGGACAGCCAGGGCTACATAGAGAGACCCTGTCTGAAAAAAAAAAAAAACCCTAAAATTATTTTTATCCCACNTTTTGGAAATTACTTGCATCCATGTTGTCTTTGTTGTATTTAATGGCTTGATAAATTCGGTAAATAAGGATAAATCCACTTGTTATAACAAGAACAAGAAGAAATCACCAGTAAAAACCCTTGAAATTGTCTAGTTCTATGGAATCTTGTTGTCCTTGACAACGCTAATAACTGGGCTAACCAGATACCTTCTCTCCCTGCTGTGTGGCCTGGTTGAATGCAGCCATTGTGAGCAAAGAATATGAGCCAGAAGAGATGCCCTCTGAATGTTTGCTCAAGAAAACACAGATGTTCTTCCATTGCCTGGGATTACTTAAGACCCAGTAATATATTTGCTACAATAGCTGTTTAAGAAAAAATAAGTAGCCTGGAAAATAGTAGTTGAACCAGTCACCAAGAACGAAGGCTAACTCCAACACATAGATTACTTAAAAGACCTATTGATGTAATTTTTTTTTTGGTATTTTATTTTTGCTGCTATTGTTGATGTTAGTTCCCTTTCGACAGCTCTGCCTGCTAAGCCCGGAAGGGATGGAGTTTATGTGTTGTTCAGACTCTTATTTTTACTTTTAATGGTTCATTTTTTTTCTTATTTTTGTATTAAACCTGGAAGAGTCTCTAATGAATGCTTGATTGATTGTGTGGTACATTTGAAACAGCTTTTATGTTGCAACTTTTGCAGAGTTTTCATGCTCTATTTAGATAGCAGTATATATGGGATTAAATGGGAAATGAACGATATGCCTAGAGAAACATTGTGTTTGTGACCCAAACACTCAGTTTCTTTCTAGCTGGTATTTGAGATTTGAAAGTTGGGAAGCTGTGAAAACTCCTCCTTCTGAGGAGACAGGGGTGGGACTGAACAGTTATCATNTGAGCTCCAAGGCTGGAGAGAGGTAACTGACCAAACCAAAGCCCAGGGAGCTTGCNACACAATGTACTTTGGTTCCTAAGAGTGTCAGTTACTCAGCTTTGTGGACTCTCNTTACTGAGACCACTGTCTCCTCCTGAGGTGACTAGGACTGAGGTTGTAATGAAAAGAATGGGTAGGAGGCTGTCCTAGTTAGCTTTAACTGTCAGCTTGACACACAGCCTAGCGTCATCTGAGAAGGGACAATTGAAGGATTGCCCAGATCAGATTGGCCTGTGGTGAATTGTCTTGATTGACAATTCATATAGGAGGGCCCAGCCCACTGTGGGCAGCACTATTCCCTGGACAGATCGGTGCTCCTGGCCTGTATAAGAAATCTAGCTAAGTGTGAGCCAGCAAGCAGTGTTCCTCCGTGGTTTCTGCTTCAAGTTCCTGCTTGAGTTGCGGCCCTGATGTCCCTCAATGATAGACTGTAACCAGTAAGCTGAAATAAGCCCTTCCTTCTCCTAAGTCGTTTACAGAAAGAGTGTTTTATCACAACAACAGCAAAGAAGCTAGAACCGTAGAGCAATAAAAGTCTTCAGGTGGCTTCATGATAGATTTTCATTATGGGCATTAAGTACCTTTCCAATTTTGTTATGTTTAATCTGATTATCATTTCCGTAGAAGAAAATTAAAAGCAAATACAGCATTTAAAATAATTTCCCGCTGTATTAGTTACTTTTTTGTTGCTGTGATAAAATATCATGACCAAAAGCAATTTAAAGAAGAGATATTTATCTTGGCTTATGGTTCTAAAGGGAAAGTCCATAATGGCAGAACTACATGGCAGCCATGAAGCAGAGAGATTGTATCTACAGCTTCAAACACAAAGCAGAGAGAACGGGAAATAGGGAGAGTCTATAAACTCCTAAAGCCTGCTTTTGATGACCTATTTCCTCCAACAAGGCTCCATGACCTGAAAGTTCCATTACCCCCCTCCCCCTGGCCCACGCCAAACAGCATCACCAAGTGTCCAAATGTATGCGCCTAAGAGGGGCATTTCTCATTCAAACCAGCGCACCCCCGTGGTTGCCAGCAAGCAGGACATCAGTGTGTAGGTGGCATAGCANTGTGCCAGTCTCCCATCTTTCAGCTCTCTTCTCTTCAGTCTGATTTCAGGTAGCCTTTAATGGTTCTCTCTCTCTCTCTCTCTCTCTCTCTCTCTCTCTCTCTCTCTCTCTTTCTCTCTCTCTCTTTCTCTCTTGGTGAAAAAATAATTTCAACATTAATCAAATAAAAAAGCCAAAAGAGATCAAAAGAAAATGTTGTGATGCCCATCACTCACTACCTGTGGTCTCAGGGAGGGTAGCAGCACCTGAGGATGAACCTGCATCAGGACCAGTGATGTCTGCTATGAATCATCTTGAACCCTGGCAGTGTTTTTATTTCAATGTCTTAGTTGAAAGTTTTAGGCATTTTTTTCCATAGGGATTTTACAAGGATGTGATTTGTTTAATATTTATTCTATCTCCATTTTCAAATTAAATTACTCTGACTCCTAGATATCCTACTAAGTTTTAAAAATGGATATTCGTTTTCTCAGTGTTGCTCTTTAAGTAGTTATGTCTTATCAGCATTGTGTGTCCTCTGATGTTTGGGTGATTTTGCTCCTCTGGGGACATTGAAAATGTCTGAAAACACTTTGATTGATAAATAGGGAAGTGGGGAGCTCTTAATGGCATCTAATATGTGGAGTTCAGGGATTCTGCCATATTGTAATCACAGATCCACTGCTGGGGGAAAATGTGAAAAAGGCTTAATGATGCTTCGATATACAAAGTCTATTATATGTGGTTTTATTGTATCNGGCAATAAAATGTCACCTACACCTTCAGCATCCACACTTACATGNCCATACCTTATAGAAGGACAGGGGGCAGGAAGTGACTTGATGATAAGGAATTATACTTCTGAGGTTACTCACATATGGGGAGCTGTCAGTTTCTCTCTCACATTATATGTTACAAAAATGGCATCCCTTGTGACTGAGTTATGTAATCCTTTGTTTTTCTTTTAAGCACTTAAATATAAATCCACTCACACGAATAAGAGAATCATTCTGCTGCTTGTCGCCGGGACTGTGCTCACTATCGTTGTCATTGTTGGAGCCATTCTTCTCATCCCNGGTAAGATGCGTGGGTACCGGGATCAGGGCTATGGGANCGATGTCAGAGGCATCCCAAGGGGCCGTGTATCNGTTTATAGGGCTGTTGTGACAGANTGTGGCAAATGATGTGGTCTCAAGCAATGGGAATTCTCTGGAGGACCTGGAGTCTCTCTNAAGGGCTGTNNACCCCACTGGGGAAGAACCCTTGCCATGCCTCTTCTAGCTTCTACTGTGTACAGGCAGTGCTTAGAATACNTCAGCTGGTAGAGCAGCCCCATCACTGCCTCCTTCTGCCCTGTGTCCGCTGTGTCTGTGTGAGGTCTCTCTNTCCCTTCTCCTNTCTCCACTGACACTCTTCAGGAAGTAGGTATTCAGGCATTCACTCAATTCGGGTAAGATCTTCCTTCTACATCCTTGATTTAGTAGCATATCTTTTCCCATTCAATATTTATTCTNNCACATGAGGTGGTACTCATAGTTTCTCAGGAACGAGAAGGTCGGAATATAACCAGGGCCCCCATTAAATGCACTGTGGAGGCAGGCTTCACTGGCTAAGACGTGGAAATGGGCAGGTACATGGGAACCATGTCTTTCTGAAGTGGTCATTGCAGCTGAGAGGTGGAAATATGAATAGAAAATAGTGGCAAGGGGCAGATGGGAAGAAAAGCAAAAGCNGGGACTCACCATGGCAGACCTAGGGAGACTGCCGCACAGGCAGAGCTTTAAAACACAGATTTGGCAGCCGTGTTTGCATCCAAGGCTGGTGGAGGGCCTGGGGAGGTGATGAAATCAGGAGACAGTACGAGAAAGAGCACTTGATTTGGCTTGGGGACAGACTGAGTACTGAATGAAGGGATGGTGGACAGTGAGGGCAAATTTATCATCTGGAACTATGTAAGGTAGTTAAAGAGTTAAAACCAAATAAAGGATTCAACANGTTGAGATACAAATCCTTTAGCTTGGCCTTAAATGTTAAAATAAGAATTGCTTATTTTGTGTGAACTTGGGGAAAACATGTTAAGCCTTTTACAGTGTATAAGGTAGCATTGAGATTAAAACATTTAGTGGAATAAGTATATAACTTCACAAAGAAGTGATAAGAAAATATTTATTTTTAATATATTTACAGGAGAAAACCCTGTAAAGAGTGCTTCTGGACTTGGCCTCATTGTCATCTCTATAGGGATATTAATAGCACTTCAGTACAATGTGTTTATGACGGGTGAGTATTTATTCTTACATCCGGATTTTTGCTTTTTTCCTTAAAAAAAATCCCAATACTTTGGTGAAAATATTCTTGTATNGTTTTAAAAGTTCAATACAAGTTGGTTTATTAGATTGTCCATTGTATTCTTCGTGACATTTCCCATACAGATTGATTTTCAGGTTGCTAGGTCTTCTCAACAATTATTTTATGAAAAGCCATTTTCCTGCATATTTGATGAAATTGGTGTAATTTTAAAGTATGCTGTATAATTTTTAATGGCTATTTGCATATTCTAGTTTTAGTTTTTTGTAGCTGTAAGTCAGTATTCAAAGCATTCTTTTTACTAACCCTTTGCAGTAAAAAGACTAGTTCTATAAGATGGGGTTATAAGTCATAAATTTTAGAAACACAGTTTCTTATTATTGGTGACACTGAAAAATATGACTATTCCAACTATAATCAGTATCATTTCTGTGATTTAGGTCATATTTTGTTATTGTTAAAGAGCCTCTTTTGGCAGTGAGTCTTAGGTCCTCTAGATGTATTCAAAGGTTAGTTAGAAAAGCACAGTTCTCATCCACACACTCAGCACAGAGATTATACTTGCGTGGTAGTGTTTCCCCCCCAGAACAGTTGTGTGCCTGTGGATAAGCCAGGCATAACAAGCCATTCATACCATCCAGTTTAAAAATTTAACAAGGACATTGTTTTGAGAATTTGGTAAAAACTGCCAGTCCCTTTCAGATGGCCGACAATAAAAGCTTNCAGGATGTGTGAGTCTGGCGCTGACACTCCAGTGGAAAGGTTAGCTGAAAAACACATCATCTGATGAGGAACTGCAGTCCACCTTCGAGTGTGTCAAGTGCCAGTCGGAGTAATTGCTTCATCAGTGTTGTCAGCACATCCCTATTAATGTCCTCTTCCTCCCTCAGCCTTCGGAATGACCTCCTTCACCATCGCCATATTGATCACTCAAGTGCTGGGCTATGTCCTTGCTTTGGTTGGACTGTGTCTCTGCATCATGGGTGAGTCGCACTCTTTTATGTTTCTGATTTTCATTTCAGTTAAGTTAGAGCTCTTACTTCCTCTTCCCTTTTGTCGTCATCTTCTCTCTTTTTATAAAATGTATGGCCTTTTCTTTTAGAACAGTTGTGGATTCACAGAAAGACCTGNTGGAAAGTACAGAGACTTCCCACCTCCCCCACCCCTTTTCTAGTCCCCATCCACCCACAGCTTCCCGCAGCATTTCACACCAGTACAGTGGATGAACCAACATGAGGCATCCTTACCAACCCAAATTAGTAGCTTACATCATGGTTGGTTACTGGTGCTGTACAGTACATTATGTGGCTGTGACGGATGTGCCGTGACACATATGCCCATTATAGTAGCACATGGAACAATCCCCCATGTTCTACTTGTTCATCTGTCCCTCTCCCTAACCCCTGGCATCACTGACCTTTTAACTTTCTACATCGTTTTGCATTTTCCAAAAGACCTTAGAGCTAGATTTATACTGTGAGAAAAACACAGATCTTGTCTACACACAGTACAGAGGTTATGACTGTGCCTTTTCCCACGGGCTTCCTTCCTTTTTAAGTTTCATCCATGTCTTTTTTTATAGCTTGATAGCTCATTAGTACTGAAAAAAAATTGTTACCATAATGTGTTTAGTATTTTGCACTCACCTACTGAGGGGCCATCCTGGTTGCTTTTCTCTTCTTGTGACAGATGACTAAAGCTACTGTAAACATCAANGAGCATGTGTTTGTATGGATATAAATTTTCAGCTCTAGTTGGCTAAATACCAAGGGCTGTAATTTTTTGCATTGTGTGGTAAGGTACAGCTAATTTTTGTAGCAAACTGGCAAACTGTGTTTGGTAACACCATCAGGGAGAGATGATTTTGCATCTCCGAGTATTTTTCAGCATTTGGAATTGTGAGCCTTTCTTTATCAACACCCCCCACACACACACACACAAATACACTCACACACGTGCACCAGTGTAAATAGTTCTTTCCCGTTTGCTACAAGGATGTTGCCTGTATATGGTTTGTGGGGTGACTGGTCTAATAGCCCAACTGTGGTGCTCATATTTGAGGGAGAACTTGTCAGATAACCAGGCTGTCCTTGATTGACACCTTGGACTTTACGTGCTTTTTTCGCTAATCTTGATATGATAACAGTANACTATTTTAAAATTTTTATTTAATAATTAGGCTATTTTACTGAGTTGGTAATAAAGATATTCTTATATTGTATACATGTAGGTAATGTTTTCACCGATCATTAGACTAAGATAAACTATCTTTAAAGCTGGCATATGCTGAGGTGCAGCTTGGTGTCAGCATGATTTGCCTAGTATGTAAATCTACAGAGGTGGGAGTCTAGCACCACCAAATACACCAAAAGAAAAAAAACTTTATATTATTAGTTATTGATGATTCCTTTAAATTAAAATTTGTTTACTTTATATGCATTTCTAACAAAATTTCGTTTGTTTTACAGCTTGTGAACCAGCGCATGGCCCCCTTTTGATTTCAGGTTTGGGTATCATAGCTCTAGCAGAATTACTTGGACTAGTTTATATGAAATTTGTCGGTAAGTTAATCTTACTTTNTAAGCCTCTGTAAAGAATTTCAGATATGTAACGTAGAAAATGAGTTCCGTCAGTCCCTCCAGCTGAGGGTAGAAATTTACTGATGTCTTTAAAAATGAGGAAATATGATTGGAGAGACGGCAGTGAAAGAGGGAGGAGGCATGAACTCACACAGCTTGAGTTACAAATTAAGAAAGGAAATGGCTTTGTGTACTAGAAAGGATAGAATTTATTGTTGTAAACAAAAGAAGACCCTTTGAAGGTTCCGTTTTAAATTAGTATGAAAGATTCATTCCTTGTCCCAGGATCCTCTTGCGGAGGTCTTTGTGGACACTGCTTACACACAGACACCCCTGAGGAGACAGGAACTGAAAGTTAAAACCTGTCACATCTGTAATTTAGTGTGCAACGACTTCCATGCACTACTTTAAAAGGCTTCTAGTGACAAACCAGTATATTAAAAGAGATCTTTAAATTCAAGATTTTACTGCCTTTCACATCAGTTTTTGGTCAGTTTTTGGTACTTGCACTCACCGTTTGGTGTTTAACTTGCCAGTCTCAGCTATGGCGTTTCTGCGTTCTTCCTGTGGACATGTATACACAGAGGCAGGTGTTTTTCATGGTGCCTGAACGAGAGTGTGCCTCCTAAGCCACACCTGTCCCCAGTCATCCGGTTTATGACAGTCTCCCTTAAAAGAGGTCGTTTGTATTTCTATATGAAATACAGTGAACACGTCACTGTGTAACGAGAAAATCAAAACTTAAAAGTCATTGAAACAAATCAGCATTTCCAGTGTGCTCTCAGATGAACTTTTTCTAAAAATTAATACAAAAGTTGAATTATTATGATCAATNAATTTTTCATATTATTTACGTAAGACTGTTAAAGAAATTTTGCCTTTATTTCTGAACTTCATTTCTTTATCTCTCATCATGAAGTCTGATCTGTTACATCCATATATAGATATACGTATATGTATATTCTTTTTCCATAGTTAATGTTTTTATGTAAACAGTTAAAATACTCCAAAGTCTACCTGCCTTTAGTTTTTGTGTTCATAAGTATTAGTTGTTGCTTACTGAATTTTCCTGACACTATGCCACATAACCCCATAAAACCCAGCTAAGACATCTGTAGCAGGCTGGCACTCAGGAGCTGCCTTTGATGCCTTGAATTCTGATGCATAGTCTATTTTTGTTAGTCTCCCAATCAGCCTGTGTCTGGACTTGAAGGCTGACACTGCTGATTTTGTTGCTCCCATGAATGCTGAGAACAGTATGTGACCTGCAGTATTCATGTAACCAGTGCAGTGGGGTTAGTTGTCTCTGACTGATGGTCAACTCTCCGCTCTTATTTTTTCCTCTCTATCTGGAATGCATCCTTTTGTTCCCAGGCTTCCATATCTGGTCATGAGTGATGTTCACTAGAGCTGTCATGAGAATTGCCATCATCCAGTGGCTGGCTTCTGCCTCTGCTCTCCCTTTTCCACCATGGCTTATGTCCCTGTGAAGCCTGTAAAGCCACTGGAATTGCACATTACTGTGATATAAGTGAAATCAAAGTACCCAAAGATATTTTTTCTTTATGATGATTTACTGGATAAATATATTGTATATAAGTTAAGAATTTAGTCCAGTTTTTTTGAGACTATCCTAAATTAACTTTTCACATCAACTTGTCTGACCCCAGAGTGGAGAGAGACACCTTCGGTCAGTTGAAAGGCAAGAAAAAAGGTACAGGATGGCTGCTTTTTGGATACTGTGGTAGATGAGGACGATGAATGTTTTGCTTATGTGTTCCGACTGCATAAATTGGAATGTATGTAGCATTAAGGTTGCAAATGTGAGCATTTTTATCAGGAAGTGAAAGTTGTGTTTCCAAAATAATTCCTGCTCATTGCAGACACCATTGTAGAAATGGGTGACGTTTGATTGAAATGCAATAAAATTCTCACAGACTTTTTTAAAAAAAAGTTCTCTTTCTAAATTGGGTTAATATCCCTGTGAGAATTGTAACTTTTATATTTTTCCTTATTTCTGAGTTTAAATTTGTAGCCTTAATTGCAATTTTAAAGGATATGATTTTAACTTTTGCTTTCTATGGCAAAATACAATTTTTAAATTATATTGTATTTTTTCTTATGAGAAGGATTTTAATTTTATGAAGTCAGAAAATTATAATAACTTAATATGAACACATAAGAAATATGAAAGGGAACTAACCATATCCCTAAAGCAGAGCTTGTCTTTTGTGTAGGGCACCTGAGGTCATTATTTTATGTGGTACAGGAGCTGTTTTTAAAGCCATTACCATTCAGTGCAGTAGAAGGGCAGGTACAGCCGTGCTGGTTCAAATCAACTTGGTAGTCGTCAGAACATGCCTGCCANAACATCTCAGGTACTCTGAAAGGATACAGAAACACACATAGATTGTGTGTGTATTTATTTATTCAGATATATTTTCTTGTCCATTATTTACAACCTATATATAAATCACTAGAAAAATGGTTCCTGAGGAATTGAAAGCCTGAAAATGTATTTATGGCATATAGTCAGGTATTTCAGAGTGAGAGCAATGTACCAAGAATCATTACAAGACTGCAAATAAACATGTGTGGAATGCTTAAAGCCTTTGATTTAAAAAAAAAAAGAAAGAAAGAAAAAGATGACTACCAGTGCCTAGGCTGATGACACATGATAGCAACGGACAAATCATCCCATTCTTTATCACGTGGCGTATATCCCCACTAGAGAGCATTAACTTTCATACAGCTAGTTCTATAATATCTGAGGATGACTGACTAGTGGCCATCATAGCGTATGGCGTTCCTGTGGTTCCGTTTCAGAATGGGCTAGGCAAATCAGACTTGAAAGTGAGAACTTAGCAGCCATCACGTGCTAGTGGAGAGGAGAGGAGAAGCACAACAGAGCACTTCTTAGTATTCCTTGCAATAAACATGTTTATGAGCTTGAATATAACTTTAGAGTATTAAGCAGCATTCCTGGGGAGATGAAAAAATCTCATCCCAGATAGAAAAACAGTGGCAGATCAAAGCATGGTGAACCCCAAAATCCAGTTGAGTGAACCAATGAGTTTTATTGGGGTTGCTTTCAGAATAAGGAATGTCTCAAAACCAAAAGCCCACTCCAGCATGAGTGACAAACAGCCCCTGAAAACTAGAACCCAACACGGTTTCGGGCAGCTCAGTGGGTTGGAGTATCCTGTGCAGATGCTCAGTTAGTCTCAGCTCCTTCTAGACAGCTCAGATGATCTGTTTCTTCCAGGTAGCTTGTCTGGGCTGAGTGTCTTCTAAGCAGCTCAGCTTGTAGGAGAGTGACTTGCAGCCGTCTTCACTGCTCATGTAAGCTTGCAGAGGGCAGAGCCTCATGAATCTGGTCAGTTTCATGGCCTTCCGGAAGCTATTTCGATTTTTTATTCCTTGAGCTCAAGGAGCTTCCCCGAAGGATGGTGGAGGTTTTAATCTCGGAGGAAACTGCTACACAACGTCCCTTCATAGTACCGATCAGAACTTTAGATAGCTCCTTTGCTTTATAAAACTTAAATATAGGGGATGGTCCTTGTAAGTTGTAGATTCCGTGTCTTCATGGCCCTTCACTTCATTCTAACTCAGCTTAGTTAATTGGGGCGACTGCTGGGTGTGGTGTACCTCAACCCACTTCACTCTCTACCACTTTGAAAAGAGGTTACATTTTTGCTTAAATGGGAGGAACAAACCCTCCCTGAGTGCCACCAATGAGGGTCATTCATTTAAAGCCACCCATGGCTGTCACAGAGACACAGGGCTCACGAGGGCAGATACCTAGATGGCTTCACAGAGTAGGGTAGAATGTGGCTTAGGTATTGGTAGGACACAGCACAGTTGTACCAGCCCGTTGCTCTCAGCTAATGGCATTGGTTGCTGCTCTTTTGTCCTTTACAGTCCCTGGCATCCTGCCCTGCATTCTTCATTGTTAGCAGCTATCTTACTGCTCGTTCACCATTAAAGGTCCCTATTTTATTTTTGAAAATTTGGTTTATATTTCACTTTTAGTAGTCAAGCATTTACATTACACAAAACTTAGAACTCAGCAGTAATTTACTGTGTCCATTGCTTGTGGTGAGTGGATTAAGTTACAGCAGCTTGGGAAGAATCTCTCCTGAGATATTTATGTATTTATCAGAGTCAAACACCGTGTGTGTGTGTATGTGTGTGTGTGTGGTGTGTGTGAGTGGTGTTGGGGTGTGTGTGTGTGTGTGTGTGTAGTTTCTCATTTTTTTCTCAACTGTGAACTTTAACTCAATGGTCCTTCTTAGACCAACAAACAAATTTCTTCTTGAGAATTGACAGTTGCTCCAAAATCTTGCAGTTGTCAGAGACTTCTTTTTAAGGAAAAGAAGTTTTTAATTGATTTAATTCCCAGAGGTGCTTCCTTACTAGTAGGAAAGATTAGTTGCTGTTTAGTCATCCTCGGGTCAGAACATTTTAGCATTATCATTTTAGCAGTACACACCAGCAAAGCCGAGGAGTTATCTTTAGGATGCAGTCCCTCCCTCTCTCTCTTAATACTCTTTTATATAAGTACTCTGTTTACATCATTTCTGCCCTACCTCTCCTCCCTCCAACTCCTCTGGTGCCCCTCCTCAAATTCATAGCCTCATTTTCTGTAATTATCATTGTTACACACACACACACACAAACACACACACACATTCGTGTAAATGTATAGGCACAACCTGCTCAGTTCATTTAGTGTTGCTCATATGTTGTATATGTGTTTATGGCTGACTCCTTGGGATTTAGTCATCTACTAGAAAGCTTATCCTCAGAGAAGACTGATCCTCCTCCTCTCAGCAGCCAGAGTTCCCTGTAGCTCTTAATTTAGGGGCAGAGCCTTGTGAAATTTCCCCCATTCACGTTGTCATGTCAACTGATAGCTGTCAGTGTGCAGGTCCTGTTTAGGCAACCATATTTTTGAGATTTCATGGGTGCAACTTCCCTGTCATATAAAAGACACTGTAGGCAGGTCGTGTA
Organism: Neotoma lepida; assembly: GCA_001675575.1. NCBI lineage: Eukaryota > Metazoa > Chordata > Mammalia > Rodentia > Cricetidae > Neotoma > Neotoma lepida. The sequence continues at coordinate 165,615 of LZPO01055256.1, forward strand.
CATTACACAAAATGTTGCAGCAAACATCCTAGTCATCTGGCTTTTACAGTCTTTCTGCCCCTTCTTCTGCACTGTTTGCTAAGCTGTAGGTGTAGGGATTATGTTGTAGATGAATCAGTTGAGGTTGAGCCCCAGTGATCAGTTGCTCTCTGTATATTGACCAGCGGTTTCTTTCTGTAATCACCTCCATTTGCTTCAGAAAGAAGGTTCTTTGATGAGGGGTGGGAGCCACATTTATCTTTGAGTATAAGGATAATCATTTAGAACACAGTTTTGATTTAGGGGAAGTAGCAATAGTGGGTTCTTTTCTGGATCCTCAGCCTCACTAGCCAGGAGTCTCTGGCTTGGTTTAACCATGTCAAGTATGAATTCCATCTTACTGAGTGGGCTTTAAGTCCAATTAGACAGCTGCTGGTTATCCCCAGTGTAAGTGCCATATCACACCTGTGGGTGTATCTTGCGGTTATGGTCATTGCTGTGGTTCATAGGTGCTACAGCTAGGCAGGACTATTGATTGCTTTTCTCCTCTGGCAGCTTTCATAGCTCCTTGCTGTACCCTGAGAGCTAATCTTTAAGAAAGAGGTTTCCAGGTTGGTCTAGCTTGATTCCTCCAAGTCCTCTGTCCAAAGTGTGTGGTGTCTTCAGCAATAGCTTCTTACCTTCAATTTGGAGGACGTAACCAAGGGCCATAGCAACAGCCTATATTGTTTTGGGAGTCCTTGAACTCCCCTGATACACAACTGGAAAGGAGGTTTCCCATGCCTGGTAGTGGGGTTTGGGATACATAGTGTGGCTTTGGGGGGAACGTTGTCACCCCAAGTGACATGACTTCATTTAAACTATATGTGTGCATATATACACACTTAATTGCAATAAACATAAAATAATGATTCCCTATGGCTCTTCCAAAAATCTTTATGGTTATTGATCCCTATTTATTCTTTTAAAATTTTCATACATGTATCCAATGTATGTTGATCATATAGACCCCCAACTATCTCCCTCCAACTGTCCCTGGGACCCATTAGCCCATTTTCCTCCTGACTCTATGCCTTTTTTTTTAACCACTTTTAAAAATATTATTATTGATAGTCTCCTGAGTCCAGTGAGTGCTGACCACGAGTGCATGGGCAATATTCCTGCCAATAATAATGATGATGATAGTGATAGTCTCCTGAGTCCAATTAGTGGAGCCACATC
>LZPO01055257.1:0-17757 GCA_001675575.1 Neotoma lepida
GGATAGAAAAGGACAAGAAGAGCTGAAGAAGGAAAAGCCAAGAAACTGGAATCAACAGAGAGCCAAGCACCAAAACCCAGGAGGCACTAAGGCCAAAATGACAGCATCATTGACTTGGACAACACTATCATTGGGCTTTCACTTGTTGGCATGCACATAAACAGTACCGTCCATTTGAACTTTCAAGTTCTTAAAATTTAGGAAGTAGATTATAATTATAATTATAATTAAGTGGATTAAATAAGTGGATTAAAATTATAAAAGTTTTGAGAAATCCATTAGAAAAACCATAGAATGAAACCAAAACAGATCACAAAAGCTACAGATGTCCCTGCTGGCTGAGGGACAGACACATACCGTGTCCTAGAGGTGACATCAAAAACAAATAAACTCATCTCTTAAATCTACTCACCTGGCTCCAGAAACTTGTCTGGTAAAAAGCATTGAGCCAAGCTGAGTGACAGCTTTGTCATGGTGCCCATCTAGTGTCCTAAGTGTCATAGCTAGGAGAAAACAAAAACAAAAACAATTCAACAAGCTTTTGAATTACAAAACCACCCAACACAAATAATGATAAACTACTTTCATTCACATTGTTCTGTAGATTGACAGCACTGTAGTGTACTTGATAATTACAGCAAGGATTGTTTCCATAGCAGACAAACAATTTTAAGCAAACAGGTTCACAAATCATGGACAAAATTTCCTTATCACTGTGCTCAATGGAGCTGCTAACTGAATCCAACCAAGTTGGAAGAACTTAAGCAATATGTATATATATTATATGTGTATCTCAGTACATATAAGACCAACTTCTGCATACACAAATGTATAATTGCCATTCTGAGACCTCATGGTAAACCACATCGTTGGTACCCCACCACTGTCATAGCCATCCTTTATTGAAGACCGGCTTGCCAAGCTAGATACTTTACAAACATTGTTGTACACTGTTTTGTGTGTCAACTAGACACAAGCTAGAGTCATCAGAAGGGAAGGAGCCTCAGTTGAGAAAATGACTCCATGAGATCCAGCTGTAAGGCATTTTCTCATTTAGTGATCAATGGGGGAGGGCCCAGCCCATAGTAGGTAGTGCCCTCCTTGGGCTTCTGGTCCTGGGTTCTATAAGAAGGTAGGCTGAGCTAGCCATGGGAAGCAAGACAGTAAGCAGCTCCCCTCCATGGCCTCTGCATCAGCTCCTGCCTCCAGGATCCTGCCCTGCTTGAGTTCCTGCCCTGACGTCCTTGAGTGATGAACAGCAATGCTGAAGTGTAAGTCTAGTAATAAACCCTTTCCTCCCCAACTTGCTTTTTGGCCATGGTGTTTGTCGTAGCAACAGAAACCCTAAGACAACTGTCTCAACCATTCCTAAGCAATTTTGCATGATAGATTATCATCTCTATCTTAGAGATAGGGAACAGGGATTGGCAACTAAACCATGTTAGAAATGATAATCCCACTTGCTATGTGGGCAAAGGATTAAGGGCTGTGTATTAGGTGTTGGTGCCCACATGGTTCTCCATGAATGTACATTCCAAAAAGGCTTCAGTTATAAATGATTCATCTTCCTCAATTGGATGAGAAATATAAACCATATTGTACTTTACAAAGTCACAAACTAACTATGAAGCATTTAAATACTTAAGTATGTGAAAGTCAATTATTTACTTTTTTAAAATGTTTTTATTTATGTTTGTTTGTGGGCATGAGCGTGTATGTTTAGGTACTTCAGAAGCCAGAGAGGGTGTTAGAATCTCTAGAGCTGGAGTTAAAGGTAGTTGTGAGCTGAGCTTGTCAGAGCTGGGAAAGGAACTCAAGTCCTCTGGAAGAGCATTCTTAACCACCAGTCATCCCTCTAGCCCACTATATTCACTTCAATAGTCCTGAACTACATGACAAAAATGTTAGTCCTTATATCAGCAGATCAACTCATGACACAGCTCTTTATAACATGTAAAGGCTGAGGAAAATAAACAAAGGCACTGAATATGTTATGTTGGTGCTTTGTTAACTGAGCAAATTACCATAATAAGAAGCAAGCCCTAAATTACTATCTGTATATTCATTATATTTACTGTTGATTCTGATTCCATCACTAGATAGGTTTTTACCTTAGAGAAACATTAAAGCATTTCTAAAGGCTAAGTAAACTTAAGTTATCAGTTAATACTGGTATGGATTTAGAAATATCAGCATAGTCAAAACAAGTTCACTGTTTCTATAAATGACAACTTCCTCCTAAGAATATCTCAGAAATACTCTTTTATTAAGAAGGAAAATTACCTAAAGATATAGGGTTGTGAGGAGTCTGCAGCAGTCTTTCATCGTAGGCCTCTGCCAACTTCTTCAGTTGGGTGGACAAATATACAAACATTTCCTGAAATAACAAAATACCACATTTAAAAGTCAAATAAATACAACTCGACCTTATTATAAAATCTGACTGGTATGAAATGTATGCTATTTACCATCTCCCATGTCTCTCCTTTGCCACAATACAGTGAGAATCAGAGCCACTGCAAACAGCAGACTGGGGGAAAGGCAGTTCAACCCACTTCTGGTCTTGGGCTATAATATATCTCAGAGTTAATACTTCAAAATTATTTTGATGGGAAGGGCAGCATATTGTTCTGTTGCCCAGGCTAGAGGTGAACTTCTGATCCTCCAGTCTCAGCTTCCCAAGGCCCTAGCTGGGATTTCAGTATGTACTGACACACTGACAAGAGCACGCACTCCACCCAAACAGCCATCCATTCTGCACACAGTACCAGCACGCACATTATTTCTCTTCCAACTCGTCAGCCCTCTGCACTGCTCTACACAGAGGATCTTCCACACGTAATGTTCCCTCTCTTCACCGCTAAAATGTATCCATTTAGTATGCAAGCTACACTGTAAGTGGAAGTTTAAAAAATATACTGCCTTGTGTGTTTGCAATCATGTATATGTCCCCAGGTCAAACTTAGGGCCTAGTGTGTGCTAGGTTAAGTGCTCTACCTCTCTGCTATATCCCTAGAGCCAAATCTATTGTTTAAGGTACACACAGCTAAAATTAACAATTCTCCTAACTCAATTCAAAGACTACAATAACTAAAACTTGTTTTACTTTGCCAATAGCAGAAAATGTAATAAATGTTTCTAAGCCTAAAATGTTACACTATAGACAAAGCAGAATAACTGAGTCAGCAGCTATTTAAACTGAAGTTACTTTCTTCTGCTTCTGCTTTGGAAAAGGTGCAAAACTGAAAACCTACCCAAGTCCATCTGCAGTTGGATGAGTCTGCTCTCACTGACCTCCATCCATGGTCAAACATAAATTCTAAAGAGACGCCAAGGCCAACAGAGGAAATGACATTTCTCGAGTTCAAAGGCCACAAAAGCTGCTTCTGCTCTCCCTAAGGCAGCTCTCTCAGAGCAGCTTTTCAAGTCTAAAGTCTACAGATGAGCAGCTCTATCTGGTGACAGATGAAGACTAAGAGAGGAGGAAGAATACTGTCCAGTTTTGTGGGTTACCAGTTTCCTTACAGCTACAAAGGCCTTAACCCTTGCTGACAATATAGATATTTTATATTCTCATCTAAAATGTTATACTAGTAACCATTCTTAAATTTTAGGATATTTTATAAGAACAATTCTTAACATGTCAGAATCATGAAATATTAGATCACTAAATTAGTTCTTTTTATAAGCAAAGAGTCAAAAAAAATCACAATTTTTATCTGTTAGATATGGTAAGACATCCTCTTGTCATAAATATATATAATATATTATTATATATAAAAATACTTTATATAATATATAATCATGATCATGAGCTCTTGAAAATATAAATTATTTTCAAATATTTTTTAAAATGTTATATGGGTGTTTTGCCTGGGTGTATGCCTGTGTGCCTGGTGCCTGTGGAGGCCAGAGGAGGCTGTTGGATCCCCTGAAGTTGAAGTTTCAGATGGCTGTGAGCTGCCACTGGGGTACTGGGAATCGAACCCAGGTCCTCTGGAAGAGCATCTCTTCAGTTCTTATTTTCAAGTCTTTCTATTCTTTAGTTTACTTTCAACACTGCCTACATTTTCAGAGCTGTGTAGAGTAGTAACTCATCTGGCAACTAATATTTTTAATGTACTATTTTTTTCTGAGCACATTTATTAACATTCAATATTTGCCTGTATCTCAAAATACATCCCTATGTGCAAGCTATGCTTGATAATGACACCAACAATTGTCATATACAACCCACAAAAATCTGCCTAGTATTGAAAGATCAGTATTCTACTTTATATAGATGGCCAAAAAGTTGATGGCAAAAATGTTTCTGCTTACATCTTTTTCCTGTATAATTTATAACTTCATCAAACTATAACTAAACATAATTTGAATAAAAAAATTGAGAAATTTTAAGACAACCATGGTCATTTTCAGAAATGGGATGGAAAAGTTACGTGAAAAGGTATCATTTCTTGGACACTTTGTACAAAGACTTTACTGGATCATCCTCAAACCAATATTCTAATACTCCTTCAAAAAGCAGCACACATAAGAATCAATGGAAGTAAAAATACCAAGAAGTGTACGGCAATTACAGCAATTCATAATCTCTTCCTACTGCATCAGTCCCTGAAAGTAGAATTCATGGGTTGTATATTTTCATCTACTACAAAGTACACAAGTTGCTAATTTTATGTGCTCTGCACTTTTTTAAAAACAGCTCCTTATTTCCACATAGATATGAGATGCTAATGTCTCATTATCTATACTATTTACTAGAATCCTAACTTTCATCAGTAGGTCTAACACTTGCAAACTTTCACTAACAGGCAGGAAATGCCCTTTATGGATCCCTATGTCCCCACAGCAACAAGGCTACCTCCGCCTTTCATTTATTATTAAGGACATATTAAAGAAACGAAGTTCTTTAGTTTATGTGCTTCCGTGCTGAAATCCAAGTTAAAATAGTCTTCTATCTAGTGTGGCTGTCACATCTGTAGAGTGGAACCTAATGAGTACTTAATCTGTATCTGAGCTAACTTTTTCTGAAAAGTTGCCTAAAGTGTACCTGCAAATGTAACCATGCATATTTGGTTATCAGAAAACTGAATTTGTGCATGTTCAATTCTAATCCATTAATAAAGCACTTTCAACCAGCTCTATCAATCACTGNCTAATGCCAGCAAAATTCAGATTTATAAGACCTGGTCTCACCAAGAAGCCTACACTGCCTCGCCTTTCTGAGTGCTGGGATTACAGGTACATGTCTCCACCCCTAGCCAGAATTCACTTTTAACTGTAACTAATACAGGGAGAGAAATCTCTATGTTATAATGATAATCATAAGGTAAATAAATCTCATGTATCATTAGTGTTAAAGTAACTCAATTTTTAAAAATTATTTTCAAATAAAGTTCATATTCAACAACACATATTTACAGATTCTTTACTGAGTGTAGAGGCTGTAACAGGTAAACTAATAATACCTCAAATGCAATATATCGAACTGTACACAGTCCATGTATTAGAGTATTAAATGTCCTATTAATATCACCACACTTTAAAAGTATCTTTCAAGAGATTGTATGGCGATCCTACGCTAACACTGAGCTAAGCAGCTTTTACCTGATGCATGAAGGTGCTACAAAACTTGTACTATTTTCTGCTACAGTTAAATCTATAACTGACATTTATTATAAAATACTTCTGTAACGGGAGAAATTTATAAGCAGCCCAAGCAAATGTGTATAGAAAGATCTTACTTACAAGAAATGAAATAATATTGATTTTCTATGTCCTTTGTGCTGTATTTAACTTAATTTTAAAAGACCCTCACTACAGATAAACGGAACTGTATACCTGAATGCTAATGTCAGCTATATTTCTAGAATAAAAACACAAAACCTTATACTTTTAATGGAAAAGGAGCTAAATTATATTAAGCATTATCTTTTGTATAGTCTTTGGATTGCAGAATGATCTGCAGTCATGAAACCCAACATCCAGACTAACCCTCACTAGAATCCAGATGTGCATAGTTGATCAAACTTCCAAGAAAATGTCTTAGACTATGTCTGTGAAACATGCTGCACCATGTGATGGGGTAGGAGAAAATGGTGTTCCATGTCTGTCTCAGAACATAAGGAACCAAAGCATGGAAAGATAGACAACAGCATGGATATACATTCACATATATAGATGTCCACAGAAGAAAATGGTACTAAATATTGTGGTCCCCACTGTGGCTGCCAGNACCAATACACATTCAGCAAGGCTTGCCTCAGCAGCAAAAACACTGCTTTCATGGTGCTGCAGCCCCACATCCAGGCCCCAAATCGGACACTGGCAAGAGATTCAAGAATTCTATTTTTAGGGTACAAATGTACTACTTCTTCCAAATTTAGCTCTGTCATAAGCCACTGAAGTTACAAATCTAGTGTTCTTCTAGAACATGGTTCTAGCTCCAGAACAGCCATTCTACTACATTCCTCTTCTGTACTTATCCAATTCAGCAGATACTTGCAACAATAAATAGCCGCTGCCACCCTGGTCAGCAAAGCATTCTTCTATAAGAGAGCTGGGCAGAATAATGCGCTTCTCTGGAAGCAAGGCAGAAGTGAGGACAGACTTCTAAGGCTGATCTTTCTTTTTGCATAAAAAAAACTCAAAGAAACAGTCTCTTGTATTTTGACCTCTTTTCTTCAAGGCCTCTTCGTTAAACTCCTGGTCATTCTTCCCTCTATGAAGCAGATGCACTGATCAGGAAGGGGCTAAGGGCAAAGAGGCTCAATTCACACACAAAGTTCCACTCTCTGATCCTTTCACCCTTCAAAAAGGAAAGCCCGAGAAAAGGAATGGCTTCAAGCTGAGTTCTTGTCTGCCTCTATATGACAAAGGTAAGCCTTTTCTGAAGAGATANAGCTGGAAGAAATAACCTCTAAAAATACCATTGTGGGGAATAAGGGCACANAAGAAAAAGAAATCCGAAGTTTTCCTTTAACACTCCTTTTTTTAGTTCACATAACAGCAGTAACATAAAAAGACGCTCTCAGTGATGGTTTATAAATAGCTCTGGCTGGCGCAAAATAGCTTTGCCTCAGCTTCTCCACAGCTGAACCAATAAACTACCATGATGAAATGTTCACAGCAGAGAGAAGTCCATTTAGACAAAAAAGACTACATTTCTGCACCAAATNCAATGAAAAAAATTTATGCTACATATACGCAATTGTAGTTATGAAGGACATCCACATTTTCAGCAAGAAGACCTACTGGGTAAAGATACTAAAGAACAATTGTTTCTACATGTAATGTCAGAGTTCTCAGACCAGCATTTCACTATTCTGGAAATTACTCCACTAGATAGCCTTTGTTCTAAGTAATTCTATACAGAGAATTTTAAATAAAATCAATTAGTGCATTTGAGAGCCTCTGGGGTTTTAAATACCTCCACTAGATAGAATGGGAGGGTCTTAGGATCGATCATCATCTTTATGGCTCAAATGCCTAGCAAGAAGAATCGATCACTCCCTCGGTTCTGTATGAGTAGCTGCAAACATGAGAAGACAGTGGTAAGACAGAATATACAGGGGCCTGAGCAGCACTCAGACTCAGCCTCCAACAGCAGTTATGGGACTTGAAAGTGGCCAGCCAGTCCTTGAGCAAGTTCATCTTCCCAGATCACAATTTCATATGAAAAATGGAGACAATCCCTACACATGACCTGATGAATACTACATCAAAGAATGGATATATTGAACCTAGCAGAGGACCAGTGACAGGCTTAGCAGGTGCACAAGCCTGACAACCTGAGTTCAATCCCTGAAACTCACAGTGCAAGGCGAGAACCAACTCCTGTAAGTTGTCCTCTAACCCCCACAAGCAGGAACCCATCACCTTAGGATCCTGATTATATGAATAAGGTTTCTCTAAAGACTTGTCTTCCCTTAGCCGTAACACAGTGACTACTTTCTTGGGAGTATAAAACTATAGTTTTATTCTTACCATATAAAAGTTTGTTGTCTGGTTTAGCCAAGTACAATTTATACATGGTAAAACTTCAAGTGTCTACTTTCNAAATGTTCACCTCTCTGAATTTTGAACAGCCACAAACCCACTTCAACTAAAGACATAATTGTAAGACATCTCACCATCCCAGAAAGATACCTCCCCGATCCTAGCCTCCAGAACTCATCTGTTTTTCTGTCCCTGTCTCTTCTACCTCTTCCAAGGTGGCATANAGATGAAACCACATGAGTCTTCTGTGCCTGGATTATGTTATTTATTATTTGCACTTATGTCACCATTTGTTGTGTATCTGGAGTTGGATCTGTCTACTGCGAAGGACAGATGCACCAGTGTGTCCCTCTGTCCATCAAATGATGGACACTTGCTTCTAGTTTGGGCAATTATGAACTGAATCATTATAAGCACTCAACTATAGATTTTTATACAAACTCAAGCTTTCANTCTCTTGAGCAAACAGAAGCAGAATAGCTGCTTTGTGTGAGTTGTGTCTAACTTTTAGGAAGTTGCCACAGTATGTTCCAAAGCTGTGTTGCATTTTATATTCATATCAGCAGTATCTAAGGGTTCACCCTGCTTCAGGTCTCTGACAGGATTCAGTGCTGTCAGGTTTTCGTTTAGTTGTGTTTTTGTTTTTGCACTAGCCATTTCTAGTAAGTGTGTAATGGTAGCTCACAGTGGTTTTAATTTGCATTTCTCTAATGAATGACCATGTAAATCTTAAGAATATCCTCACAATTTAAAAAGTAAACAACTATTTTTCCATGGATTAAATAGGGAAAGGAAGATTGGAGTAAAATGCCACAAAAATGTTAAACATCAATCTATTTGAGGAATAAGATTGTTAGAGTATCTATTATAATAGCTATGTCCATGCTTCAAAATATGTGAAGTACACCCAAAGGATTACAATTGCTAGTTGGTGCCATAAGGCTATACAGACACAAATTCNATGCCAGGGGCCTCTAGCATTCCTATATAGGATATAGATAAACTCTTTAATCTGACCTGACCCATCAACAATTATGCAACTGTCCTGAATGAAGCTTTTCTATGTTAGTTTGTTTTAAAAGATTGGGTCTCACTATGTGGCTACAAATTCCTGGGCTCCAGTGATCCTCCTGCCTCAGCCTCCTTAGTAGCTGCAACTATGACAGGCCCACACCACGAAGCTTATCACTTTTTCCCCCCACAGCCAACATAAGTAATGAGTCCAGCATTTCAGCAATGATAGAGAGATTTATTATTTTAGTATAAGAAGGTGGCCGACTCCTACTGGTTTTTCCACCTGGGACTAGCCACCCTTCACACCACAACAAGCCTTCAGGTTTCCAAATCACTCAAAAGAAAATTTTTCCATTAGTCTTTCAAGAGCTTCTATGTCAGAAGTGGTGATGGATGCCTCTATTCCCAACACTCAAGAAGCAGAGGCAGGAGGATTGCCCACTGTTTGAGGCCTGCCTTGTATACATAAGGAAGCTCCAGACCAGTCAGGGCCACACAGCAAGACCCTGTCCTTACAAAAGGAAAAAGCGGAGCTGGTAAGACTGCAAAGCAGGTAAAAGGCAAGGCACCTCCTCTTACTCCTGATGACCTGAGTTCAATCCCTGCTCCCAGATTGTCCCCAACCTCCACACATGCTCCATGGCACATGTACATGACCACAAAAATAAATACAAAAGAACATCATTTAATAAAAATTAGTAACATAAGAGAAGAGCCCCTCTACCTTTAGGCGATAAATGAACAAATAATTCCCAATACAGATGTTTCTAAGTAACAAATACTAATAGCAAAAGGAAGGCTTCTGAACTACTCCTCAGCATGTCTGGGCAGACAGGAGGATCAGCTTCTGTAGGACAAACTCNAGATGAAAAAGCTCCTCCAGTGACACACAGGCTACAACACCGGCACTCAACAGGGAGCGGACCTCACCTTTCTTTCCTTTAACAGCTTCTTGTAGCCATTGCAGCCAAGTGACAACAAGGTGATAAGGACGTCTAAGGAAGGCGAAGCTGAAGCTCTTCCTGAAAACAGATGGACAGGGCACATGAAGGAGGACTGATGGGGGAGGCTCTGGAAATTAATTCATCACAGCAGGCTATATGCACATGCATTTCTGTCCATTAGCTATTTTTTCCAAAGAACAAATGATCTGTTTACCTGGATACATCTTGCTGATTTCCTGAATGAAGGAATCATTGAAGCCAGCAATTATAGCACCACCTACTGGAACCATAAAATTTTTGTCCAGACTCTGAACGAAAACGTCGATTCTACCAACCCGAGCCCCCTAGAATCAAATAACACGTGGATCACATGTGAGTCACTAGGACAGACAACTGCTATTAACACGTAAAGGCCACAACAAAAAATGATGTTGTACAAAATGATTCATACAATTTAATTTCATTCCCACATTTACAAACATTAATTTTACCTTAATTAAAAAGTACAAACGAGTACCCCTAAAACAGTGCACAGACATCCCTTAAAAAGCAGGTGAAGGGCTGTAATTTTCTTTGTAGCAGTGCAAGTCCAGGGTTAACAGAACTGAACCACAGCTTTGGACGGTGCTCACCATATGCACAACACCAGCAGACACACCGCAGTGTACAGTGGCTTTCACCGATTGACCACCAAACTCATAACCTCCATGAAGCAGGTGGGGTTTCATTATCACTGTAAGAAGCAACTCTTCTGGAACAGCTTTTTACCCAAAACTGAGTAAGAGACAAAACACTTCTCCCATGCCCACACCTGTGATTTTTATTTGACAATAAGGTCTATGGTGATTAGAGTTTTAAATACTAGCACCACAATCTATAAACTACAGCTGCCCACAGTGCCAACCAAGCAGCTAGAAAATTAAGTGCCTCTCTGCCACACTTGGGACAATCTACTAACTTTTTTCTCTTTTAGGTTTGTCTGTTTGGTTTATAGTGCTGGAGATTGACCCAGGGCGTTGTGCATGCCAGGCATAAAGCTCCAAGCCCAGCCTTTAAACAAGCTCTGCTTCCATAATGGCTCTGACCACAAGAGAGAAAAGCCAAATTTTATGTTTATCATCAACCAATGGCAATTTCATCTGTACATTCCTGGCAGTTCCAAAATCAATGCTTTTTCATAACTCCTTAACACTGTGATCTTAGATGGTCTCATTCCACTGCAAATGAACTTCAAATGGAAGTCTAATATCTCAGCACAGAGCTGAACACAGACCTACTAGAAACGTGGAACCAAGTTCTGTTTCCCATCCGACACAGCTATGACCTTCTGTCTAATGTGCTGCAATTTTCTCCTCTTAAAAATGGAGATACCATCTAAATTTCAACTCACACAGTTTTTTTCTTTATCTGCAGTCACAGATTTTCAATCTGTATTCACAATCTACAGTCCTATTAATATTATAAGCACATTTGACCTTCACTTTCACACTTCCTCCCTACTTCTGTATCTCAGGGAGAATGGAAATCACAGATAGCTGGCCTAATCTGACAGACCAGATGTAGGCAACAGGTAGAGGCAGCAGAAGCCGGGGAGGGGAGCAGACTACTCAGAGACCATCAGCTGACTGTTGCAGCCTTATTCTTGCCATGATTCTTATTTCCTAACAAACTAGGAACAGAAGAAAACCCAGCTCACCTCAGGAAGGAGGAGGATCACAAACACCAGCAGAACAAATGATGACAAAGGACAGAAGTGGTGCCAGGTAAAAGTGGTCAGAAACACTGTCTAGGCTTTCTGAGAGGAGCAGGAACTTGAATTGGGAGTGGGAGGATGGAGAGAAGGAGGAATCAGTGCTCCAGACTCTACCCCCACCCTCTCACCACAAAGACTGGCACTCCACTGCAGAAAACACCACATCTCAGAAATGTTCAAGGGCTGCACTCCCCACTAACTAAAGGCTGCCACTAAGGAAGACAATGAAGTGTCTAGCAGGGCGGAGGCTGACGGGGACTAGGCTGCAACGCTGTGTCCCCAGCACATACTTTGGTAGCTCACACACTAATGGGAACTCAGAAAATCTACTGAATGAAATAACAATCAGGCATGTGGCTAAGCAGCAGGAACACCCACTTTGCTCCGATTCTTAACAAGTGGAGTCGCTGCTTCCCACACTTCGGAACTTCACATTCCTTTCTAAACAGTCAATCCCACACACATTTTNATAGCTCTACTATGTGCCTCTCTATTAGTCTGTCCTAATATCTCAAATTAGGCATTTCGGTAAATAGAAGCAGAAGTGTACTTCTTGAGACTTCATATGCATAACAGAGTACCTTATCTGCTCAGAACCAAGTCATTCTGGGGAGTCTTTTGAAGATGCTAAGACATTTCAGCTCTAATTGTTTTTTTTCACTAATTACATGGCTACTGTGATCCTGCTTTCTCTGAACTTGAGATCTTAGTGTGCTCTGGTTTAGGGAAATCTGGGGCCCTGGTGTCAGACTGTGCTATACAAGCTGTTCTGCAGCTATGAGACCTCAGGTCAATCATATAAACCACTGAGCATGTCTCCTCTTATACAAACAGGAACAATGAAAATTATGCCTTAATGTATTAGGATTAGCTTAAAAACATTAACAGCCTGCCTGGACGCCTAACACACATGGTGAGTCCTTGGTAAACTGCATTATCACAGCTATGAGTGAAAGTTTACTCTATTTAGAATGTTATGAAATAACAGCAGAACTCAACAAGACCTATGTTGTTTAAACCAATAGTGCAATGACCTCTCCTTATACAGGCCAATCTGCAGAAATGTTTATTTACTCCTTAAAGACGAGTCGATTTTACAAGGTAANAGAATACCTACAAGACAGCATCTGCATTTGAGAAACATCTCATGCACACACGGATGACAAAGNGGGGTACCATGAAGAGCAGCCTCACGGACACTTTTCACATCAGCTCCACAAATGCTTCCCTTAGTCTTGCTCTCCGTAAGCATACCACCCCATTTTTAAGTATTCAAAAGTATGTTGTGAGCCCCAGAACCCTGAGTACTTCTCAATTAGGGAATAATGTCTGCATAAATGACTCATATGGGGCTGCACAGACAGCTCAGCAATTAGAGCAATTGCTGCTCTATCGTGAAGACCAGAATTCTGGTCCCAGCTCCCACCTACGGCAGCTCACAAAACATCTTTAACTCCAGCTCCAAGGAATGTAATGCCTCTTCTGGCTCCCTCAGGCACCTCTCTCCCACTCTCTCACAAACAATAAATAAATAAATCAAAATAAACCTTCAAAATGATGTGTGTGAAAACAATATAGGCATATGGAAAGTATAGACATATAACTAACAAGGCTTAAAGTATTTTGTTAAATATACACAANGACTACAACTATAAATAGAACATTCACAGAAACAGAAAAATGTTCATTATAAATGATTAGAGATACTTATAAGATAGCTATGATCACTTTCTCCTTTCTAAAAAACTTTTAGAGATGCTGATGCATTTGAATTTTGAAAGCATTAAAAATACAAAAGAGGGGGCTGGAGAGATGGCTCAGCNGTTAAGAATCCAGANTGCTCTTCCTGAGGCCCTGAGTTCAATTCCCAGCAACCACATGGTGGCTCACAATCATCTGTAATGAGGTCTGGTGCCCTCCTCTGGCCTGCAGGGATACATGCAGACAGAACACTGTATACATAATAAATAAATCTTTAAAATAAAAAAAAAAATACAAAAAAGGAGGGAGAGGCAGTGAGATGACTCCTTGGTTAAAGGCACTCGTCACCAACCCTGATAGACCAAGTTCAATCTCCGGAACCCATATGGTTGAAGGAAAGAACTGACTCCTACAAGTTGTCCTCTGACCTCCATATGCATGCTAGGGCACACATGTGTGTGCATGGACACACACACAAATAAATGGAGTAATTTTTTAAGTATTAGAAATTAAAGAAAAGAACAAGAGGAAAGGAGGGCAATGAAAGTGAGTCATCCGTGTCAGTGTTTTCACAACCATAAAACACTGTACACCTTTCTTCTGTTCCATACACATCAGACATGAGCCATCTAGACCTGTGAGGCAGCCTTAAAAAGAAAAGTTANGGAATGATGAAAAGACACCAAAGAAAAGGTAAGAGTGAATAAGTAAAGGTCAGAGAACAGCAGCTACTAAAAGACTCTTTAAAGCCTGGAAAATATTTAAATATTTTGTAGTGTTTTTAAGATTTGAAAACATTATGTTTATGTATTTACACGGTTCATTCTTCCTCTTCTGGTTTTTTCTTCTATATAAAATATGATCACCAATATAGTTGTTGAAATACTGTAATGCAATACATTAGAAAAATGAGTATCCTGGGTTAAAAAAAAATTCTCAGGAAGTTAAGAATGCTACTGAAATATTTCTGTGCTGATGTGGGACCATCAAGGCTATTTCCCAGAGGCAGGAGAAAAGGCTCATCCATTAAGAACACTTGGTGTGTAACCATGAGGATCAGAGTTTGGATCAGGACCCACATAACAAGTCAGATGTTTCCCACACACCTAAAACCCTAGCTCCAAAAAGGGTGAAGACAGGAGGACCACTGGAGCTTGCTGGCTTACAGCCTACCTGAGAAAATTCAACCCACAGGTTCAGAAGAGACTCTGTCTCAGTGGAATAGGAGAACAATAGATGAACCCGCAACACCCTCTTCTGGCCCCCAACTGCACAAACAAGCACACACACACACACACACACACACACACACACAGATACATAGGTATGCATATACTTACACACAGAGACACACATATACACATAAAATATATGCATAAACAAATAAATCTTTAGAAGCTACTATCCAATTACCATCATACTACCTAGGAATAATGACTTTTACTATGAGAATACTGAATACAAGTTTCTAATGCTCCCCAAAGTAGAGAGAGCTGAATAATTTTCACTGTATTAGGTTGAAGGAAAAAAATCATAATCCTATAGTATATAATATTAATATAATAATTCACCTGCTGAATGAGATGCATGCACTTGGAAGACTGTAATCCATAAGCGTTGTTGACTACATGCGGAATGTCATAATTAGCACAAATCACAGCCAGTTCTTCTAATCTACAAACATAAACATTTACAGAAAGACATACTCATACTGTGCTTTATAAATAATTATGGAAAGTTTGTATTAATAGTCTTAAAGTGTATCAGGGAAAGGAAGAGGAGATGACAAACTGAACTATTCCCCCCCTCCATAGTATCTTCGCATGGAACTCATCAGCCTGGAAATACATAGCAAGCACTTTAGAAAAACTTAGAAAACCTTTTAATGTTATCAATAAATGAGACAAAAAAACATATTTACAAAAGCTTATGACTTGGCAGGCAGAGGCAGGAGGATCTCTGTGAGTCTGAGGCCATCCTGGTCTACACAGCCAATTCCAGGCCAGCCAGGCTACTTAGTGAGACCCTGTCTCAAAGAAGAAAAAACAACAACAACAAAGTTTCTGATGGGAACTTTTAAATAATTTCCAAACTTCTTACATACAAAGCACAGAGATTAGATGACACCTCACAAAGAGCTGCAATCCCCTTCTTACTGCTCTGACTGCTACCATACTGAAGCTAGTACTGACAAAATAATAAGCATAGCTGGAAACCTTAAGAAATCTCACAAATTTTTAAAAACTTCACTTCCAAGTAGACCTTAATTTAAAAAAGAAAAAAATGGGGGGGGGGGTTTTACAACATTCCGATACCAAAACTCACTGATACTGCCTAACAACTTGGATACATCCTCTAAAAAGTTGCTGGCTTAAAAATCTACCCTTCTTCACTCTTTCATTTGACATCTCCCATATAAAGGCAATTTGAAAGTCTAATTTATGTTAAGTATGGTAATAAACTACAACACAGCACAGGTTCCTTCTCAAAACCCAATACTACTTGTGACTAAAGCCACTTATTTAAAGAAGTCAGCACACTGCAAAACTATAACTAAATCTTGTGATGCAATTAAGCTGATTCTTAAAAAATTTTTGTTTCACAAATAGAACTTGGAAGCAAAGCATTTTTATGCTTCTTTCCAAAAGAAGGTATTTAAAATACATCGCACAGTGAAGAAGAAGCAAATGGATCTCTGAGTTCAAGGCCAGCCTATTCTACACAGTAAATTCCAGGCCAGTCAGAGATAGACAGCAAGACCCTAGTCTCAAATAAGTAAATAAACGAGTGGTATGCATGACATATCTTTTTTTTTCTAGACGTGAACAAGCATGTTTTAGAACTATAAATGGGAATAAGATCATGTTCATTTGTCAGAAACTTTCAATTTGCTTCCTTTAAGTATTATGAATGGTGATTTGGATAATAATGGCCCCCACAGACTCATAAATTTGAATGCTTAGTCATCAGGAGTTGCATTACTTGAGAAGGAATAGGAGGTGTAGCCTTGTTGGAGACATGTCACTGGGGGTGGGCTCTGAGGTTTCACAAGTGCAAGCCAGGCCAGTGTCTCTTCTTGCTGCCTGTGGATCTGGATACAGAACTCTCAGCTACTGCTTCAGCACCAGGTCTAGCTGTATGCCATCATGCTCCCTGCCATGACAATGGACTAAACCCAAAGGTTTATAAGCCAGCCCCAATTAAATGTCTTCTTTTATAAGAGCTGCCGTGGTCATAGTGTCTCTTCACAGCAACAGAACACTGACTAAGACATGAATAAAACCTAATTTTTAGGGCTGGAGAGATGGATCAATCAGTCAGTAAAGTGCCTGCCTTGCAAGCATGAGGACCTGAGTTCAATTCCTCAGAACCTACATTAAAAACGTCAGGCATGGCAATATGTGCCTATAATCCCAGCACCAGGCAGGCAGAGAAAGGACACTGTCTGGGGCTTGAAGCTAGCGATTCTAACTGAAACAGGGAGCTCCAGGTTCAGTGAGAGACCCTGTCTCAAAAAGTAAAGTGGAGAGTGATAGAGGAAGACCCCCAAAATCAACCATTGGGGCACACACAAACATGCATGTACACACACACACCTGCCTCACAATCAACACCAAAATTTCTTCTGTTACTAACAAAATAAACTTGGAATACACACACATATATTCTTCAGAAAATAAAAGGTACTTTTTTCACCTGTGTGCCCTAGTGAAAGAATACTCTGATAACTTAATTGAAAATAAGGTACCAAAATATTAAAGTTATTTAAAAAACAAACAAACTTGTAAGTAACTTTTAAATGATCTAAATTAATCAGATGTATTAACAGGACATAAAAAAGGTATTAAATGAAAGGCAAAGAAAAGCAGAAAACAGATTTTCCATGTGAATCCCACTGTATTCTAAATCAAAAGGTAATTTTAATAGCCAACAGAAGTGACATTCTTTTAATATTTCTTTTACATGGATTTCCTATTCAGTATTCCCCAATAACCAACCAATAAAAACAAAAACAAATGCTACACCACTAAAATTAAGACTATAAAATCAGAAAATCAAATATACTACTAACTTTACACCACCATTTTCATAAACCTCACTCATCAAAAGCATTCATTACATCATACAACTAAAAAGTAACAAAGGACAACTTGCTGACTATTACATCCTTTTGATTCTTTTTCTAATAGTCTTTGTGCAAAACAGTGCAGCGCTACACATACTGAAAACATGGCTCAAAATGAAGCAAAACTCCCCAGGGAAAAATAATTCAACTAATATAAACACCCACATGCTTGCTGTTTTGGGAAATGAGGTTTATGTCTATTCCATTAAAATTTTCTA
>LZPO01055257.1:35639-48393 GCA_001675575.1 Neotoma lepida
AGCTGGTGTCCTGCAGGAGAATAAATGCAGACCTGAGTAAAGAGTTGTGGCGCATGACTAAACACCCTCATCCAGTACGGAGGAAGGATTTCGAAACACATTAGGATTCTGGCCAAAGACAGGGAAAAAGAAAGTTCCAGGAAGAGGGAAGTGAAAGAGCCATTGTGTGTGGTAAAAACAAGCCTGATAGACCTTTCTGGGCCAGCTTCAAAGGCCAGCTTGAACTTGTGTGGTCAGATTTCAAAAGTACCAGCAAATGCTTCCTGTTGCAACATTGGTGTCCTCAGGCAATTCCATTCCCTGTCCCACCATGACCCTGGCATTAGCCGTGCCACTGTGTCTGACCAACAGGATGAAAGTGGAATTGAACAAAGAGCTTGCACCTGAGGGCTGACACTGCCCTCCCACTTGGAGACTTTCTGCCACCGTGGGAACAAACCTGCTCTAGATCACTGGATGATGAGAAACATGTGACTCTGACTTCTGTCATGGCTCAGTCAACAGCCAGCACCCACAGTCACAGCAACCTAGTTTGAGCCTGGTCAGGAGCAGTAAAAGACGCTCAACTGAGCCCAAGCCAGAACTCTGACCAAAATTAATGATGGTCATTTTAAGCCACTGTATTTAAGGGTACCTTTTGAAAAAGTTGAAAGTTTGCTGAGGGGTGTTGGGTGATGGCTCATGTCAGTCAACTGTTTGCCATGCAAACATGAGGACCTAAATGCAAATCTCTGGCTGAAAAGTTGGGTGTGGTGGCGAGCCTCTGTAATCTCAGAGCTGTGGAGGTAGAGACAGGAATTCCTGGGACTTGCCAGCAAGAGTCAGTCTAGATGAGTTAATTGAAAAGTCACAGGTTCTCAAAACAAATATAAGGTAGCAGCAACCGGGGAAGACACCCAAATTTGGCCCCTGACATTTACACACCTACATACACAGTGCACCCACACATGAGTATGTTCATACATGTACATCAAACACACTCAGACACATTCACCAGTAAAGCTTGCTAATAACAGGGAACTGTTAAAAGGTGTGGGCAGGTCAGCAACAGGACAAGTGTGCAATGTTATCCAGATGTCCGTGGTCNTCAGATACCTGAGACAGATCATAGTAGGTTCATCAAAAATAGTTATCCGTGTAAATTTGCCTTAACATAAACAAGCTGACAAGTGATTACTGAGGATAAATGACAGGAATTCATGATATTTCAGCCTTTTACTCAAGGTATCTGCATCACTAAGAACTTATGTAGGAGCTGGGCCCCATTCCAGATCTGAGGATTCTCACTGATTGTTTATATTAAATATTTATTTAATACTCATACATGCATATAATATGTTTGGATCCATTCCATCCTCCATTCCCTACCTTCCAATTCCTCCCTTATTCTCCCCCATATTTTCCCTCCCAAGTTCATTTGTTCTTTGTCTTTTAAATTTAATACCATTGAGTCTGTGTATGTGCATGGTTGTGGGACAATCTACCAGAGCATGAATGGTGTCTCAGGACCTTTATCCTGCAGAAACTGACTCTTTCTCCTAGTACTCATCAACTGCCAATGGCTGCTCAGTTAGGGATAGGACTTCACGAGCCCCTTGCCCATCTAAGCTGGGGTTTTGGTTGGCTTGATCTTGTGCAAGTCTTGTGCATGCAGTCTGCAAGCTCATGTGTGCAACTGTGCTGTTACCTTCAGCAAATACTGGTTCACTACAGACATCCACTCTCTTACAATCTTTCCACCCCTCTTCTGTGATGAGCTCATGCATTTCTTTGCCATTATTACAGCTTGACAATCATGAGACTTCTCTGCTTCGATGCTTAGGTATCCCCTTCTCCCTTGCTCCCTACCATAGTTTTAATTTTTTACAAAGCAAGAAGCAAACAGAAAAGCTGTGCATAGTAATGCACAACTTTAATCCCAGCATGCAGGAGGCAGAGGCAGGAGGATCTCTGTGAGTTCAAGGCCAGCTTGGTCTACATACAGACCTTCAGGACAGCCAAGAGATATGCAGAGAGACCCTGTCTCAAACAAACAAACAAAGCAAACAAAACAGTTACCTTTTCTGTGTGTTTCTTAGGAACATTTCATAGAAACCAACAAATACAATTGCTTTCCCTGTGCAGGTTTTTAAGCAATTGAATAATCACATTCTTTGTGGGGATGAGGGTGGGAGGTGCCCTTGCCACAGAACACGTAGTCAAAAGACAGCTTTGTGGAGTCAGCTCTCTCCTTCCACCTTTACATTGGTTCTGGGGCTCAAATTGCGGTTGTCAGGCCTGTATCCTCAGACAGCACTTTACCCAATGAGCCGCCTCACCAGCTCTAAGCCTTGTTTATTGTTGTTGTTTTGGTTTGGTTGTTTGAGACGGAGTTTCACTTAGCCCTAGCTGTCCTGGAACTCACTCCGCACACTGGGCTGGCCTCAAACTCACAGAGATCCACCTGCCTCTGCCTCCCGAGTGCTGGGATTAAAGGCGTGTGCCATCACAGTCTGGCCCATACTTTTTTTAAACTGGGGGCCCAACCTGTAATCCTAGCACTCTGGGAGGCTGAGAATCAAATTGCTGCAAATTCAAGGCCAGCTTGGGCTACAGAAAATTCTGAGAGGAAGTGGGGATAAGGAAGCTGTAGGTCACAGTATGTCTTTATCAGATAGTTTGTTAGAGGCATGACCAAATGGGCTTCCTCTGCAAGATCCAGAACTAGACAGACTTTGCCCATAATCAGTGCTGCCCCAGGCAGCCTCTCCCCTTCTCACTGGCAGAGCAGCTGCCTTCCCCAAAGAGAGAAAAGAAAGGCCGGGCTAGGTAAAGGATAGGCATGAGTGGGGGGCTAGAGCGAGGGAGGNAAGTTGTACATCACATCTAAGGACTGCGCTGTGTAGCACAGCAGTACCCAGTGCTCTCAGTATGCACTAGGCTCTGGTTTGATCTCCACCACCAAAATAAATAACTAAATAAAAGTACCGGGATGTTAGAGGTGTGTGAGTGGTAGTAATGGGAGGGGTGAATCCTGGAAAATCCAGTCATCACTGTTGCTTGGAAGTTTCTGAGGAGCCACATTGTTTAGAAACTCTCTCTCTCCTCTCTCTCTCTCTCTCTCTNTCTCTAGTAGGAGGTGTTTTTTCAAGACAGGGTTTCTCTGTGTAGCCTTGGGTGTCTTAGAACTCACTCTGTAGACCAGGCTGGCCTTGAACTCACAGAGATCTGCTTGCCACTGCCTCCCAAGTGCTCGGATTAAAAAGCGTGCGCCGCCACCGCCCGGCTAGAAACACTCTTTAATGAAGATTCATGATGTAAATTCCTGCTGAAGTGAAAACTTCAGACTGTCGTCCTCTGTGAGGTTTTAAAAGTAATGTTAGAGTTTATGACGGAAGCTAATGATAACTGCTGTTTTCTAAATGCCCCAACCATCACTCATATTTAAAATGTAATCCCTATTGTTGGGTATTAAGAGGTGGACCCATTAAGATGGAATTAGGTCGGTAGGGTTCTGCCCCCCATCAATGGATTAATCCATTTGAAGATTAATGGATTAATGGGTTATCTGTGTAGGGGGTTTCTTTTAAGATCTACTCAGCTCTATCATTTGTAAGCATTCCACTGCCCACGTGATACTGTTTACCATGTCTGGACTTCACAGTGTGTCAACATCAGTCCCTGCTACACATGGCTTCTCAGCCTTGGACTTCCCAGCCTCCAGAGTCATGAGCCAAAATAAACCTCATTCCGTGTACAACACCCAGTCGCTGATACTCTGTTACTGTAACAAAAATGGACTACATCAATGGCAAAGAACATGTCTGGAATTTTATGAGCAAGAACAGTAATTCAACATAAATGCTTGCCATGACTGGGCACAGTGGTGCACCCCTGTAAATCGAGCACATAGGAGATGGAAGCAGAAGAATCAGGAGTTCAAGGTCAGCCTCAGCTACACAGCAAGTGTGACATAGGATCCTGACTTAAAAAAGACAAAATGCTTGCTAAACATTTTCCTTCAACTCTTCTGTGAGTAAAAACTAAACTTCTATTATTCCAGCCGCTATGCAACTATTTCTCCCGTGACACAGACTTGATAGTGTTGAAAACTTCACACTCAGCAAAATTATACATTAAAAAAGAACACTTTTAGGAATATTAGGATTATAGTTTGACCACTAAAATTTTATGCAACTTTGTAACTAGAGTGTTAACCAAAACAGTAATTGGTATCTTGAGAGATGTTTGGATAGTCCAGGCAGGCAGCGTTGCTTGGTTGGAGTTTGCCTCAAGGCTATTAAAATGCTATTAAAATGATTGTATGAAGTTACAGGGACGGAAAATAGATTATCATTGCTAGGGTAAAGCACAGGGGCGGGAAGGATGGGTATGACTATGAAGGAGACCTTTTTGTGGCTCTCCTGATCCACACCTTCGTTCNAGAAAGTCCACACTAAAGAACACACCACACATACCCACAGTGTACACAACACTGATACAAACTCATAAGCCCTGTGGATCACTCTAATGACCAGTATCTGTTTCCTGACTCTTGACAATATACTATAGTCCCACCAATTTTTATTGAGGAAGAAGGATGCAGGGTATATGAAATCTCTCTATATACACTATAGCTTTTGTTGTTTAGAGATTCCCTGAAAATCTACAATTTGGAAGATAAAAAGAGCTTCTGAGGGTGCTGGAATGATAGCTCAGTCAGTACAGGNCTTACTTTGCAGGCGTGAGGACCTAGCTCAGTCCCTCAGAATTTATATAAAAAGCCAGCCATGGTGGCACAGGCATATAGCTCCAACACTGGGGAGGCAGGGACAGGTGAATTGCTAAGCAGCCAAGAAGCCCTGTCCAAAAAACAAACAAAACCACAAGAGTACATCTAGAGCTTGACAGTCAAGATTGCCACCCGGCCTCCTTATGTACACACACACACACACGTACACACACACACATGTACACACATACACACATTGATTGAACAGACTTGTGGCTGGGAGTAGAGCTCTAAGCCAGGAGGATGGTATCTAAGAAACCAGAGGGCAGAGCAACATGTCCTGGCTGGACTTAACCAACTTGTCGCAGGAGGAAGATCCCAGTGGGTTATTGTTTGTGTTTTCTTAATATATACCAGAAAGGGCTCCATCCAGCAGCCAAACTGGAGCCTTTTTCTGTTGCTGCTGAAGATTACATGTCACTCAGCTCCCACTGTTCAGACTCGTCTTCTTTCAGAATACNTTTACATTATGAATTTCATTGTTTTCTTTGTTCAGGAGCTACCTGGTCATTTAGAAAGACATTCTTTGACTGTAAGGGATTTTNTTTAAAGGGCTTGAAAGGAAGGCTTACATCAGATGAGTGTGCCTCCCCTGTGGAGACACAAGCTTCTGAAAATTGTTGACGACCCACATGCAAACAAAGGCAGAGGAGNCATCCAAGCATGGGTGCTGCGTGTGGAACCCCTCAGCTTAGACGTCAAAGCCATCAGTGTACAGGGGTCACCGTGAGGTATTGTTTAAAATGCAGTTCTATTTGTCTATTGGTCTGAAGATGAGGCACAGGAATCTGCAGTGCACTGGGAACCCCAGGGGATGCTGATGCTGTCTCTCTGAGAAACACTTTGAAAAGCACAGACTTAAACCTTCGACAAGGAGAAGACTGTCCCACTAGCTTTTAAGTATTTAGCTGACTTCCTGCTGAAATGGTGCAATTTGGCTGAACAGTGAGCTGTGGAAGAGACAGCCCGGCGATGCTTCAAAGACATGCTGAGCAAACTAAAATAAAAGCATGATGACATTACTTCCAAAGCTGGGGACTGACAGCAGCTGACAGTCGTGCTGGTACCGGTGTCACCTTCGAATACAAAGAACACTGGGTGTTTTGACTTATTTCAGCAGGCATAAAATGGTAGGAGGAAAACATTCCCCTAAGCAGCTTCCTCTTCTGAAGCAGCTCTAAGGTAACAATGTTGTGGACTCCTCTATCAGCTTTCCAGTCACTCACCTATCACAGGAG
Source organism: Neotoma lepida (assembly GCA_001675575.1). NCBI lineage: Eukaryota > Metazoa > Chordata > Mammalia > Rodentia > Cricetidae > Neotoma > Neotoma lepida. Next base: position 41,649 of record LZPO01055257.1, read on the forward strand.
AGATCTTTAAATCTTCTGCCCTTCGGCAAACGGCGAGGTTCAGGAAATTTCTTCAATGTTGGAAAGTGTACTTTTGAAAAATACATTCCAAGTTCTTTGTAGCTTAGAAACATCTCTCCATGTGAGGGGGAGTGGCGTGGATGTGGCAAACGCTCATTGGCAGGTGACAAAAACACCAAAGAACACCCCAAGTCCGTGTGAAACTGTGTTGCAGTTTGGATTTTTTTGAACTTATGCATCAGAANGCTGTGTATTTACAGGTACTGTGTACTCAGGAAAACATTATGTAACGTCTGTATCAGGGTNNGTCTTTCTAGCCCTTCAAATATGTTGCCCTTGGAGAGAGGGCATAGCAGATAAGAACAGGAAAGATGCTTGATCTTAGCTGAAAGAAGAAGAAATTGTGTTTGGGTTTAAAACTCTTAAGACCTGGGGCTAGAGATGGCTCAGTGGTTAAGAGTGTTTGCTGTTCTTGCAGGGGACCAGGGAGTTCAATTCCAGCATGTGCTGGAGGCTTACAACCAGTTTCAGGGGATCTGATGCCTTTTTCTGACCTCCATAGGCAGGTGTTATACATACATACAGACATAGAGGCAAAACCCTCATACAAGGAAATTAAATAATATAAAAAGAATTCTAAATCATGAGACCTAGACAATGGTACCTCAACAATGAAGAACAGCTCTTGTCCAAGAGAGTTTGAGGTCTGTCTGGTCCATTTTTAGAATTAGAATTTGGAATTTCTTTGAGTCTTAAGGACACTAGTCCATTGTCTTTGAATATTCTAGATTAAGTACATTATCCAATGTGTATATGATATTCACTAGTGCCAAGGCAGGGAAAGTCTCTCCTGGGATGCACTAACCAAGGGACATCTAGAATGAGATGGAAAAGGAAAGAGTGTGTTTAAGACCCCTTCCTCTTTTTTGCTTTNAAAATCCAGGGCCTTGGTAATTGTNCAAATGTGAAGTTACCTAAGCTAGATGGGGACAGAAAAAATAGCAGAACATAAGAACCAACAGTCCCACAGCCACCTCAAAGTTGGAGATCTCCAACAGGTAAGACCAAGGGGCAAGCATCCTGCTGTAATTAGACATTTGGATCTGACAGAACTTAAGGTTAGTAATAATGTAACTTCTATAGGAGCCTCTTTATTTGAATTACTGCCTTCTACCCATACAACAATCCAACAAAAGGGAATTAATAACTGGAAGGGACTGTGGTCCTGCTGGCTAGCCATTGTATTCCCAGCTGCTACACCCAGAGGAGGAGCAAATAAGTGTTACAATAAATAAGTGAAAGTGTGAGTCCTCCGCTTTGACAGGTAAGTACGCTGAGGCTCAATGCTGAAAAGGAGCTGATTCTGAACAGCGCTTTGTGCTGCTGTATGTGCTGGCAGGTGCCACAAGCTCAGGTTTATTCCAGGCTGCTCTGTCTTCTTCTGCATTCAGTCTCCTCTAAGCACTGCCATGTGGTACTCTTAGCAACCAGTAGGTGGCATTGTATTTAATAGTTCTACTACCTGCTTCCCAGCTTGTGGCCCCTTCCAAGTAGAAGACCACCACTCTCAAGAATGGCAGGTAGTTCTTCACAGTTAAGGTAAAATAATAAGGCAAACTGGCATCATCCCAGTGGCCTCGACAAAAGTATAATATTCAAAACGAATACTGTTTTGAATGTAACGCGGTGGCATACACCTGCATTTCCAATACCTGAGAAGTGCTTGGAAGAGGAGGGTCGCAAGCTTAAGTCATCCTCAGATATATGGGGAGTTCAAGGTCAGCCTGGTCTAAGGTTGAACCATGTCTCAAAAAACAAACACACACAAAATGACTACTGTTGGTAGAGTGGCCCTCAAAATATGTTCACATGCTAATTCCTGTCAGTGTGACCTCACTTGGAAAAAAAAATCTTTGCAGGTGTAATAAGTGTCTCAAGATGAGGTCACTCTGNACTATTCAGATAATTGCCTTAGTCCAATGTCAAGTGTCCCTGTAAAAGCGGAAGAGAAAGTTCTGTAAAGACATAGTCAGATACCGGGGTGATGCAATCACAGGCCAAAGGCTGCCTNAAGCCACCAAAACTGAAAGAGGCAATGGAACTTTCTCTCTTGGATCTTCATGGGAAAAGACAGATTGCCAGCACCGTGATAGTGGCTCTCTGGTCTCCAGAATTGTGAAAGAAGAGTTTGTCTGTTTGCTGGTTTGTTTGTTTTTGTTTGAGTGGGTACACGTATATGTGTGTNTGTGTGTGAGTATCTGCTATGTGTGGGTGGGTGCCCCAGAGGCCAGAGCTGGAACTGCAGGTGACTGTGAGCTGCTCCACATGAGTGTTGGGACCTGCACTCAGATCCCNTGGAAGAAGAGCAAGCNCTCTTAACGCTGAGCCATCTCTACAGCCCCAAAGAATAGGTTTGTAACTTACCAAATTTGTGGCATTTTTTTATAGCAGACCCTGGAAACTGATATATAATCTGTTAAATAAACTGAGTCAAAATAAGGCAAATTGTTTAATAAAATCACAAAGTTTCAAACTCAAGCACATATGTAAATATTCAGCCTGCTACCACGTGGTCCTTCTGTACATGTGCCATTTGAGTGNGTGTTCATGTCATGGAGAGGCAGCGTTCTCCTGAAGACTTGTGTTTTGATTTCCTCACAGNNAATAAACTTTGTCTCCTTTCTGAGAACAAACTACTCCCATCCATCCGTCAGGAACAATGAGGTATTCAACTGCCCGTGACAATTTTTCTAAGTGCAGGATTNGAAGCAAAGCAGAGATTACATAGAGATAAATGCACATGGTAGTTGTCCCTGAATAAGCCGTTCTTGTCTTTTTTATGATGACCTTGCAGAAGCACTCATTCGAGTACAGTCAGCAAACACTCTGCATCTAGCAGGTGCCTGGGACTCCAGGTGCTGAGTGGGCGAAGAGGAATCAGAGTTCTTGCAGTTCCGGGACAGTTATGGTTGACTGAGAGAGACCAGTAGGACTCAGGTGTAGTGCATGAGATAAAAGAGAAAACAGAGGTAGGAGACACCTTCACCTGGGATGCAGTAGGAGGAGATTGGGGTGGGGTGGGGCTGTCTTGAAAGCTTGGCTAGCAGGGTGAGGGTTTGGGNTATATTGTAGTGGGGGCGGCTGCTTGGAACATAGAGGTCTGGTGTAGTGTTAGTCTCTGCTGTTAACTTAATGAAATCTGGAATCACCTGGGAGATGGGCNAACATGTCTGTGGGCGATTATCTTAATGAGGTTAATTGAAGTGAGGTTTGCTCACTACCACTGCAGGTGGTACCATTCCCTGAGCTGTATACAAAGGAGAAGGTGAGCTGAGTGCAATCGTTCACCGCTCTCTGCTTCTTGTCGNTGACAGTAGCTGCCTCAAGTTCCAGCGGCTGTGACTTCGCCACCATGATGGACTGGGACCTCGAACTGTGAGCCAGAATAGACTCTTTCTTCCTTAAGTTGTCATTGTCAGGGTGGTTTATCACAGCAACAGGAACAGTAGCTAAGTCATCTGAAAACAGCAAGAGGATGTCTGGATTAGAGAATTCCACTAAGGGCAGGCTAGGAGAGCCAACAGGGTAAGGAAGGTGAAGGGCCTTGGTAAGGGGCTTGAGTTTCTTCCTTAAAACAAGAAGGAGCTGGAGAAAGCCTTCTTGCCAGTTACNGTGATAGGATCATATTGCTTTTAGGGAACGAGAACATGCTGGTGTTCTCTTCTAGATAAGAATAGGACAGGAAGACCTGGGGCACAGCTCAGCGATAGAGTGCATGCCCAGTGTGTGCAAGGTCCTGGGTTCATGCCCCGTGCTGAAAAACAGAGAATGGGGCAGGACTAGTCAGGGAAAGCAGGTGAGAGGCCAATGCAGCCATTCTCCAGGTGTCAGGAAAGAGGCCTCAGCTAGGGAATTGAGGAAGCCCTGGAGGATGCATGAAGGGCCGCTTCTTTGGACTNGCTGAGAGCAAGGCAAGGAAAAGCAGAACTTGAAACTTNGCACTCATTTTGAACTCCTGAAAGGTCAACCCCAGTCTTTCTATTTATCCCTGTGCCTGCCCGGCCACTTGTATAAAATAAGTCCTCAACTGAGTAGCAGTTGAACCAAATTTCCCAGGTTCCTATTAGAGACTGGGCTTCTGGGTACTTTCCACATACTCCTGGAATACCCTTCANTTTCAAGTATATAAAGGTGCTAGGAGAGATGATTGACAGCTCTCAGAGGGCCCTCCTGTTTTTGTTCATCTGCCCATTTAGTGGCTTCTTACTGGATTAATGGCCTGGTACATGAATCACAGTGACTGTCAGAGCAGAACGAAGTGCTGACCAGAGGTTTGTTTCTGCTCTCTCCTGACTCTGCCATCATCCTGAGCCCCAGGCATGGGGTAGCTACCAGGAAAGTACCACATCCCACCTCCTCTGCCCCCAGCTTTCTCACGGGCATCTGTAGCATACATATTTATACTCAGTCTAACAGAAAAGCCACGTCTCTCTCGATACAATCTCTTTAGAAATCCTGATAGCTCTACTGATTGAAGCCTTTTGCAATCATTTTTTGACTGAGTGACTCAGCAATGAAGCATTGTGCTGCTCTGGGAGAGCTGGATGCAGTTCACTAGCAGACTTGCTTCCTGAGGTCGGAGTGCCTCCAATGTTCCTTGACAGGCTCTTACACCAAGAAGAGAAGGAAGGCAGGGAAACAGGAGTGCCATCTACAGAGAGGTGACTTGAGGGTGGGGCACAAAGCCTGGCAGGGGAAGTGAGTTGAAAATGGGTCTAGACATAATCAGGATTCAGCCAGCATTTTGGAGGGAGAACTCTTGGCACCCAGCTCTGGAGGATTTTTCTCAGGGTCTTGTGTGACATTTTTAGCCTCACTGAGCCTTGACCACCAAGTATCAGCTGGTGCAAACTGTACTTCTCCACCCAAGCATTTTCAAATACTCCTTGGAGGACTGTACTTCGCTAGATGTGAACCACTAGTGTTGCAAAAGGGAATGTGAGCAATGATGTGATTGAGGAGCTCAAGGCATCAGGGGAGGGACCCGAGGCTCAGCACACCAGAGACAGAGCATCCCTNTCCAGGTAGAGATAGGCACAGATCATAGCATGTTCAAAGGACTCCAAAAGTCCAGGTTAAATGTCAAGTCCAACTATGAAGTTAGGAAAGGATGTAAGCATTGAACCTGGTCTAATTAGGAACCAAGTCTCAATACTTTCTGGATACCCCATTGGGCAAGTTAGTCCTATACTCTCATGGAACTTTATCTTAACACCACAGACTGTACTGCCTCCAAGAGCTGGTGCAGTATATACTGTTGGCATTCTGGCCTGCCCCTGGGGAACCCGCCCAGTGTCCTGACATAAAGCCCCCTTTAAGAGGAAAAAACCCTCCCCTTCCTTCTTCTTCCTCTTTCCCTCTCTCGCTTGATGACGTTTTGTGCACCTCCTTGCTGTGGGATGTCTTTCTGTATGCTGTGAATATGTNTTGCTCTGATTGGTTGATAAATAAAGTTGTTTGGCCAATGGTGAGGCAGAANAAGGTTAGGTGGTACATTCAGACTGGAAAGAGAGGAAGAAGAAAGGCAGAGATAGGGGAGATGCCAGCTGCCACCAAAGGAACAACAACATGCCAGCAGACCGGTAAAGCCATGGAACACGTGGCAAAACATAGATTATAGAAATGGTTTAATTTAAGATGTAAGAGCTAGCTAGCAAGAAGCTTGAGCCATAGGTCATCCAGTTCATAATTAATATAAGTCTTTGTGTGTTTACTGGGTCTGAGAGGCTGCAGGACTGGAGGAACTTGGGGCCCATGGAAAGCTTTCAACTACACCTCCTCTTTTCTTTCTCTTCTCTCTCTCTCTTTCTCTCTCTCCCTCCCTCTTTCTCTCTATTCCCTCTCCCCTCCCCTTTTAATAATAAACTTTCCACATGGATGTTGTGCCTGCGTGGTGTAAGTTTCCACCATGCCCTCTTGGCTGCCACCTGCATGGCNTGTCTCCTCTGCTCAAACCCACCAAGGCTTCTCTCAAGACGTTTCACAACATATACCAAGTGCCATCATGGTACTCAGAAGGCAGCTTTAGGATCTGTCTTAATATTAATTGGTGGNCTTGCTTAGTAATGGGAAAGTNAGAAAAATGGGCAGTAGGATGATTTTGGAGCATTTTCCACGAATGCACAAAAATTAAAAACTGATCTTGACTGAACTGCTTATTCAACACCTACTATGTGGCAAATTGTATTGACTTATTTAACTCAATGTTTGCCCTCAGAGACAGACTTTTAATACTTTGCAGATACGTAAATGAGACACAGACATTAAATAAGCTGCTTGGTATAGGTTAGAATTAACCACTCCAATTCCTACTTCCCCTTATTTACAAACAGTAATTGGAGATTAATCACACACCAAACATAAGAGCTAGAATTATAATACTTTTAGAAAATAAGATAGGACGATAACTTTCTAGCCTTGGGGTAGGCAAAATTTCTTAGCAGAAACACAAAAACACTAACTTTAAAAGAAAAAAATTATACCCTAGACTCCATCAAAATTAATATTCCTATCACCAAGTGCTTTTAAGAAAGTGACCGGCTTCAAGGGCTTGAGAAATGACTCAAGCATGCTTGCTGCTCTTTCCAGAAGACCTGAATTCAGTGCCTAACATCTATGTCAGGCGGCCTACAACCACCTAAAACTCCAGGGCATCTTATGGCCTACACACATACACACACACACA
>LZPO01055257.1:92020-121016 GCA_001675575.1 Neotoma lepida
CACCTTTTCATTATCATGTGGACTGATTTTAAGTGGACTGATTACCTTCGAAAGAGAGGCTAACCAACTATGTTTAAACTAAAATTTAGACATGCTATTGCAGGCTTGGATATCTATGTGGTGAGTTTGGGGTGATGGAGTGTAATTCGGCTAATTTGGCTGAAATGGGGTAGATTTGTACGAGATCCATCTGGAGTCTAGACATGCTTGTTTCTAAACACAAACAAAACTCCTACTTGTTGGTGGTGGGATGGATCCAAACAAGTGGTATATGTGCTGTTCAAGAGCATCATTCCATGTGACAACAGGGAAGGTAGTTTTTATTAATACTGCTTATTTTCCTAGAAGTTGCTAAGTTTTATTTGACCTACTAATGTGCTAGTGTGGCTTGAAAGGATTTTGGATAGAGCAAGTCAAGAGTTCTAACTGAACCTTTATTCAAACACAAATACTCTAAATAAGAGTCCTAAAGGACCGGCGATGGTGGCTCAACGCCTTTAATCCTAGCAATNGGGAGGCAGAGGCAGGCGAAACTCTTATGAGTTCGAGACCAGTCTGGTCTACAGAGCGAGTTCCAGAACAGGCTCCAAAGCTACACAGAGAAACAACAACAACAAAAAAAACCTAAAGGAAACGGTCTCTGAAATGCATCAGGTACACGTCTGCCATTACCACATTAGCTGAGTTCGAAATACAACACTGACTAGANCAAAGGAATGTGAGGTTTCCCACCTTCACAAGTGAACCCAGGTTCAACCAGCCACAGTGGACACTTTGGCAGTATATGATGTAGAATCCAGTCAGTGAAGTAACTGAGATCATATGGATGCTACTTGCCTATTCTTGCCCCAGAGTTATCTTGTGTGTTAGATTTAAATAGAGCCTAAGGTCTTAAAAGTACATTTACTGTTTGACAGAGTTGGGTCTGTTTTTTCTCCTGTTATTTGTTTGTGGTAAACACTGTCAAGGCTAGAAAAAGCCAAAAGAGGCTAAGAGCATGATAGTTAGAATGCAAACAGATTATCAGAATTCTTACTTTCCCGGCGGTGATAGTTATGTCACAGTTTACAGTTGGCTAAGATGGTTTTTGACATTTCGTTAGTTCTCACAGCACACAGAAGGTTAGCTGTCATTGACCCTCTTCTTTGTTGGAGAGTTGAAAATGAATAAAACTGTAACGACCGGGTGACTCCTAGAACTTCAGGAGTAAGTAGTTTGCACAAAGTCAAATATCCAGGAAGTGGTAAAATGAAGAGTGAGCCTACTTTTTTTTTTTCCAGGTTGTGAACTTTGTCCATTTTGCTATAGAACTCTGTTATAAAAGAACTGCTACTTTGGGGTATTATGTGGGTTTTCTTTTTAATAGGATTTGAAAATAGTTTCAGGNCATTAAAAAAACTACTTAAAATATTGAAAACTTCTAAAAGATTTATGATTGAATAATTTAACTAGATTTTTTAAGTTTAATTTTTTTTTAAAAAAATGTTCATTAACTCCTTTTGCCTGCCTATCATTCAGTTGTCGTGAAACTACCTTTAATTTCAAGTTNTTCTTGCTTTTAGGTCAATATGGACATTTGTGGTATTTAACTATTGTTTATATGAACAGGAACTTTATGTACTTGAGCCAATAGAGAATGTCATGCATCTATTATCTTTATATTAACAATGTAGTTGGCAAAGTCTAGAATTCCCATAAACTCAAGTGTTGTTAAGTCAGTGTTCAGTCATCCTAATCAGTGAATAAGATTGTAATAAAAATGATAGTTAATACCTGTGGACCAGTTGTACATGCTGGACATAGTTCTCTGCACTTCACATGTGATCGCTCATAACTAGCCCTATGCAATGAGTACTACTTTGGATTCCCACGTAAGAAAGCAAAGCTTGGCTTGGTGGTACATAACCTGTGATCCCAACACTTAGGTGGGTGAAGCAAAAGGACAAGTAAAAGACATTCAAGGCTAACCTGGGCTGTATAGAGGTACCAGGCTAGCCAGGGTTGCATAGCAAGACTCTCTCTTAAGGAAAAATAAATAAAAGGGTTTTAGAAAGAAAGAAGCACAGGGTAGAGAGATGGTCCAGCAGTTAGCAGAGGACCCAACATCCACATGGTGGTTCATAGCTTTCTAACTCCAGTTGCTTGGCATCTGATGCAGCCTCCTGACCTCCATGGGTACTAGGCATGTACATGATAAAACATTCACACACATAAAATCAAGCAAATACATCTAAAAAGTAAAGAGCCAAAATGGAACTTCCTGAAGTCTACTTCAGTGGATGGAACTCTTAATANCTGGTGATAGCGGTGTTGCCTGATCAAGGATCAAGAGGCTAATNATTAACTATTTTGGGGCAAATTTTACAAGAATACATGTTTCCTTTGTCTTGACAGTCCACCCATAACTGAGATTTGAAAGTAAGCAATTATGGTACTAATGGTTATTGCTCAGTTGGTGCTTAAAACACAGCTATTCCAAGTTGAGTGCACTGACTCACTCCTGTAATAACAGCACGTAGAAGAAAGAAGGCTGAGGCAAGGAGGATCAAGCATTGGATTAAGGCCAGCCTGGGCTACATAGTGAGTTCAAGGCTATCTTGGCCTAATACAGCNAAACCCTTAACCTACAAAACAAAACAAAATATGTAGCCATTATTATCCATTTATTACAGAAATGGATCTCATTCATCAAATATCTGAGTATCTACTGGGCACTAGTAGAAAGCAGGCCTTGAGAAAATGATAGTAATCTATATCAAATGATGGCCTGTGTTTAGCTGTTGTTTCCCACATTGCTTTGTAGCCTGTGGTCACTTAACACAGTTTTGATGGATTATGTATGCGACCTGACAGGGAAAGCTGAGACTCCTGGGAGGCCTGGAGCATGGTCTTAGATGAGAGGACCAGGAGAGTGGCGTCAATTGGAACCCTTGAGGCATGTTTAATCACCAATCACCAAATCATAAGCACTTTTTTTTTTAGAAGGAATTCTAGTTAGTGGGTAAGATGTAGCAAAGATGAGTAAGATGAGTTCTTGTTGGTTTATTTAAATGAAACCATGTTAAGTTACCATGTATGTTTACTTTCATCTAACCATAAAAGATAACAGAAGAGCTTTTCAGAATCTGTATTTTCCAGAGGCCCACAATAGCCTTTGATATGGTCAAATGGATACTTTGTTAACCATTTAGATAGATATGTTGAGGGCCTTCCATGATCTAGTCTTTGTTCTAGGCACATGTGATACATCAGAAATCAGAACGAAGTTGTGTGCTTTCCCAGAATTCAGGTTATTTTGTTACAGTTTTAAATGTGAACAGCAAATGGCCGTTGTGGAAAGGAAGCTGGGTTTTCTGTGGGAATAGTGAAGACAAGTCAGATCGTAAGCTGCTTGGAATCTTTGAAANTCAGAAACCTAAATAAGGCTGGAACTTGAGATTTGAGATTCTCCTTAGGAAATATATTTTGAGGACTAAATCAATGACTAGGTGATTAAGAAGGCTCACTGCTCTTGTAGCAGACTCAAGTTCAGTTCTTGGCACCCAGGTAGGGTAATTCATAACACTAGGGTTCTGATGCCCTCTTGTGGACTCCTAAGGCACCTCCACTCATACATGCACATAACTCNCCAATCTGCACATATANACTTATTAAAAATCTTTTTTTAAAGAAGAAAGAAAATTTTGAAAAGTTTCTGATGTAGACACAAATAAAAGTAACAGTTTATCCCTTAAAAATATGAACATAATTTTAATTAAAAAAAGTGACAAGGGCCAGAAGTGTGGTAAGTGGTACAGTGGTACTCAGGGGCTCTAAGGTCAGCCCTCAGTACCTCTTCCCAAAAGAAAATNCAACTGTCTTCTACTACTGCAACTCCAACCAGATGCCAGCAACAAGCCTTCACACCAAATCNTCCATAGCACAGTAGGCACAAAGCAGTGTGATATATGTGGGTGTTCTTCAAGTTAAACCCATTACCAGTGTGTATTTAAACCACTAGAATGTGGGGAATTGTAGAATATAATTGCCAAGGACACAGTCAATGAAAAATTAGCTACTGAAAACCAATCACTTTGATTTGAAAATAGTTGAGATGTAGCCTTTTTTCTAATGATAATTAGGACCAGTTATTCATTCATCCATTTATTTATTTATTTATTTATTTGTTTGTTTATTTTATTTATTTATTTACATGAAGTGCCTTTGTAGATTGTGTTGGCAAATCCAGGCCATCTTCAAATAAAAGAATGACTGTTTCCAGTGGGGAGGATACTGCCTCATTAAGAGGCTGAGAACGTCCTGGCTAATTGTACAGAAATGCCTCTTGATTGATCTGATTTTTTTTTAAAAGATTTATTTGTTATGTATACAATGTTCTGCCTGCTTATATGCCTGCATGCCAGAAAGGGGCACCAGATCTCATTACAGATGGCTGTGAGCCATCATGTGGTTGCTGGGAATTGAACTCAGGACCTCTGGAAGAGCAGCCAGTGCTCCTAACCACTGAGCCATCTTTCCAGCCCCGATTGATCTGATTTTGGTTGAAGCTGAATTACTGAATATTTAGAGAGCAGTTGTGGGTTCCATGACAGCAAGGAAGAGTATATGTGTGATAAACTCCAAAGTGTAACTCATATATCAGTTCAGTAACATTTAACATTAACAGTGTATATGTAGTATCCAAAGGAACTGTTGAAGATGGGAGAGACCACAGTGGTCTAAGAGTTGAATCTTTAATATAAATTAGTAGTGTATGACAGGATCCTAAGTAACTAATGCAGCATTAGCATTTTTAAATTGGTATCGAGAATAGAGTATCTCTGTTCTGCAATAGATTTCTTAGTTCTGGAAGCCCTGTTTTATGGAGGAATTGTGAAAACTGAAACCTGGAACTGAGGAGATGGCACAGTAGTTAAAAGCATCTGTATGAAACTCACTGCTATCTATAACTCCAGTTCCAGGGCCTCCAATGCGCTTCGCAGTCCTCTGCAGGCACCAGGTACTTGGTGCACGTACATATATACAAGCAATACACATAAAATAAGTACAACTTTTTTCACCCTTGGTTTTTCAAGACAACGTTTCTCTGTGTAGCTTTGGAGCCTGTCCTGAACTCCACTGATAGATCAGGTTGGCCTTGAACNCACAGAGATCCACTTGCCTCTGCCTCCCGAGTGTTAGGATTATAGGCATGCACCACCACTGCCCAGCAATACAACATTTTTTTAATCTAAAAAGAAAAACGAGGCAGGAAACTAAGCTCTGGAAAGCCTGAACACTTTGATGTGGAAGGTAGTGGGGAGGGAAGTGATTTCTCATCTGTGGAAAGCGGTAAGGAGATTTGGGATTCGCTCTAGATGGCAGGGCTAGGATAGAGACTTCAGTTCTGGAAGAAGAGTTTGTGTTTGTTTTCATNCATACAAAAAACATCAGGAAAAGAAATTACATCTCTTTGAGATTGTATTNTGTGCACTCCTTCTCAAGATTACTTGCTGGTGATGTATTTTGGAAGGTACCCCAGCACTAAGAACAAATAAATAACTTCTCAAGATCGTTCTGTTGTTAAGAACAGGTCCATTGGGGCTGGAGAGATGGTTCTGTTGGGTCCAGTTCCCAGCACCCACATGGCTGCTCACAAGCATCACTCCAGTTCCAAGTCAAGGGGATCCAGCACTGTTTTCTGCGCCCTCGGGCACCAGGCATGCATCTGTTGCACATGTATACATGCAGGCAAACACAAATGCTCAGGAAATAAAAATAAATAATTTTTAGAGGAATCTGTAAATCTCTGAAGTGTAAGAAATATCATTTGACTAATGATAATGGTTACTGGTGCCTGTATTCAAATAAATATAAATGCTCACTACATACCAACGTTAGAGTTTCCTCGGTTCATTCCTAAGAATTTTCAAGGGACAGACAAGCATTGTTTGGAATGAGCATCTCAGTTGTATAGACATGATTAAAATACTTTGCTTATTCTTTTGAGTAGGTAAAATATGTTCAAATAGCCCTTTTTGTAATATTTTTGTCAGCAAAGACTTTAGAAAATAGTAAATAACAGTTTTGTCTGAATTAAATGAAGACGATTATGTTTTGAATTTTCATAATAATGTAGAATAGAGAATTGAATAATAGAGAATTGAAGTACCTTCCAAATTAAAATGGAAGTGGCTTTCGACTTGTCTTCCCATTCTAAATGATTCATTATTAATTCATCAGCAGGTGATTATTGAATGCTTATTATGTTCCAGAAACTGTGAAAGTTCTGGGAACACAGCAGTGAAAGAAATCCTTGTCTGCTCCAAGCTCACAAAACAAATCAAGAGACAGTGCTCAAGTAAAAGTGGAGATTAGCAGCAGTTGGGTAAGGGAAGGTAGAGGTCACAAGGACTTGGCCTTTTCCTTAGAGTGACATAGGAAACCCTTGGGCTGTTTAGTACAATGGGGTGATATGATTGTGAGTTGGTTTGATATAGTTTATCAAAGAGTTGATAGGGCTGATTTCATTGTAGGAGTAGAGGTTATAAGAGTTTGCGTTTTGGATACTTATGGCTTGTTATAGGTCANATGTGGAGACTTAGAGTGTGAGATCATTGATGAATCCAAGGTCTTTGGCCCAAGCAACTGGAAGATACAGAATTGGCAACCCCTGGAATTGGGCAGAGTAGCTGTGTTTGGGAGAAGTGGTAGAGATAAAGAAAACCTTGAGCTGTCTTGTAGCAGCCAAGAAAAGATGTTGGGTCCAATAGTGGGAGTTTGGGACGGAAGCTGGGAATGGTGTTGATAAAGGAGAACAGGGGAGCATAAACTAGACCTGGGTAATACATCTACTGCGTCCCATCATCTGCTGAAGGAGGCTAGGAGGAGGGCTGTAGAGAATCTGGGGGCAGTTTTCTCTAAGTGCACTTGTAATCCCAGGGCTGGGGAGGCAAAGACAGCAGATCCCTGGGGCTCACTGGCTAGCCAGCCTAGACTAATTGGCAGGTCCCCATTCTCAATGAGAGAACCTGTCCATTCTCCCAAAAATGTTAGGGTTGGGGAGGTATAGGTTCAGGGGCATAAGAGTGCTTGCTGCTACACCTGACTACCAGAGTCCAATCCCCAGGACCCATGTGGTAGAAACAGAAAAGATTCCCAAAGTTGTTGTCTGACTTACANGCATGAGAACATGCACACATACCAAATAATAGATAAATATTTAAGGGGAGGAAACTAGAGAGATGGCTTGGCAGTTAGGAGCACGGACTGACCTTCCAAAAACCTGAGTTCAGTTCCCAGCACCCACATGGTGGCTCACAACTGTGTGTAACTCTAGTCCCAGGGAATCTAATGCCCTCTTCTAGCTTCCCAGGGTACCAGGTATGTACAAAACATATGTNCAGGCAAAATACCCATACACATTAAATAAAAAGAAGAAAAAGAAAGAAAAAACTAAAATTTATTTATTTATTGTTTTTGCAAGGCAGTGTTTCTCTGTGTAACAGCCCTGGCTGTCCTGGAACTTGCTCTGTAGACCAGGCTGGCCTCGAACTCACCTGCCTCTGCCTCCAAGTGTGGATTAAAGGCGTGCGCCACCACTGTCCAGCTAGAGCTAAATATTTTTAAAAGGAGGGCATGTGTACCAGTCCTGAGGAATCAAGGTTGACCTTTGACCTCCATGTGTGTACAGCTTGAGTGCGCACATGTGTACCCCCACAGGAACACACACACACACACACACACACACACACACATATGAGGGTGAGGTTAGCCATGAGGATTTTTCCATCCCTTACTGTCCTGAAGCTGCTCACACAGGTCCATAGTATGTGCACTCACACAGATGGTCTAACGCAGTGATTGCTGTTATTTCAGAGATAAATGCATTCTTGGAAGATCCAGAATTTGCTGATATTGTATTGAGAGCAGAACAAGCAATAGAAATTGGAATTTTCCCCGAAAGAATCTCTCAAGGGTCAAGTGGAAGTTACTTTGTAAAGGATTCTAAAAGGGTGAGAACTTCACATGTATTACACACGTTTTTGAAGACACTACTTTAAATGTGAAATGTCCAAGTTTCTGAAAATATTTTCCTATTACAGCCGTTTGTTCTTTCTTTTCCAAAATAAAGGTTAGTGGTTTCTGTGTTGTTTTTCTAAGTACTCAATAATATAGAAATGGAGCTGATAGTTTCCAGCTGTATCTTACTGTTCTGATATTTTCTGTTTGGTTTCAGGCATTTATCTTATACCCGTATTTACTTATGGGTTTGTTAAATGCATATTCATAGTCCCTCCTTTATAGCTCTGTTAACATATTAACCAAGTACAGTGCGAGTTGAAACTTTGAAACCTGTCTAATGTCATTTCTCAATGCTTGATTTATTTTTTAAGGTAGAGTTTAATGCCCCAGGAATATTTTCCTGGCATTATGCCAAGGAAAAGAGGCATGACACCCTTGAAGGCATTAGAATGTAGCAAAGCAAAATGAACTCTGATTCTGGAGTGGAAAAGAAAAGTTGCTATTCACCGAGTCCAGAGTTTTTCAGAAATGGTGCTGTCTTTTCTAAAAGCTTTCTGTGTGGTACATAACCCACTGTCCCTTTTCCATGAGGTCTCCCCCCAGCATTGAAGTTATATTTTAAAAGTGATTTTTAGCCAGGAGGTGGTGGCATACACCTTTAATCGCAGCACTCAGGAGGCAGAGGCAGGCAGATCTCTGAGTTTGAGGCCAGCCTGGTCTACAGAATGAGAGCCAGGGCAGCCAGGGCTACACAGAGAAACCCTGTCTCGGAAACAAAACAAAACAAAAAAAGTGATTTTTTTAAAGCCTAATTCTTTTTTTTTTTTTAAGGCAAAAACCTGGGTATAGGTATATGTGCCATGGGTCATGGCGGGTAGGAATTTTGGAACCAGGATCTCAGGCTGGTGAACCGCTCTTCCTGCCTTACAAGTGCTGGGCTGATGTGCATATTGCCTGGTTTTAATGTGGTTCTGGGTTTAGAACCCAAGGCTTCATGCTTCCTAGGCAAGCCCTCTACCAACTGGGTTATACCCAGCCCCAGCTCCCATTTCTTAAAAATAAAATATACTTATTTGTCATTTGTAGGCACTGTCAGTCTTTATTCCAAGTTTTTATTGTTGATGATTTTTGGTTTTGAGCCAGACTTCCTCTGTAGCTCAGGCTGGCTTAGAACTCATTGTGTAGAAACCATCCTCTTGTTTCAGACTCTCAAGTGCTAGGGGTCATAGGTGTGGAGCCACAGGGCTGACTTCCAGGCTTGAGTTCTTAATTTGTTCTTGTTTTTCTTAAGTTAATTTTTTTAGAATTTATTGCATTATAAAGAAATTGTTTAAAATTGTATTTGTCTGAGATAATTGAGCCATGAATTTAATGAGTGTATTTTATTAGATTAGTACTAACAATTNTAGAAACTTGGACACCCATAAACATTTTTTTCTTTATTTTTTTTCCCACCTTNCAACAAGAGTTTTACTACACGTCTCAGGCTAGCCCAGAACTCACTATCCTCCTGCTTTAGCTGACCCAGTAAATGCTGGGATTAAGAGTATGTGCCACCCATGGCCTAAGTTTTTCTTGCTGGGAGAGAGTTAAGATGGGTTCATGAAAAATATAATGGGAAAAATCTTCTGTGAGAGCTGCTNATAACCTAGTTATTCAGCTTATGTTATTTGTGTTTTTAAGAATTACTTGAGTACCTACTATGTATCGGGCACTGTTTTAGTACTGGAGGTAAACTCTAATGGATTTCTGGTCTTTTTAGAATATTTAGCACAGCAGGGAAAGGAAATAGTGAGTGAGTATATATTTGAATATTTAGTAGATCATAAGTAATATACAACACTGCTTACATAAAGTGTAGTCTGAGGTAGGAAAAACTTAAGCTTGTGAGTTTGAAATCAGCCTGGACAACCTAGCTATAAAGAGAGAAGTGGTGTGGTGTTGGAGGGGGTGGGGCAGACCCCAATGTTAATTTGGAAGTGCCACGATTCAGAACACTTGCACTTAATCTGGTTAAATCGCATGAAGCCTTGCTTCACTTTCTAAGGTTTGTCAGAGCAAAGTTTGAAAAATACTGATACAGGGGAATATTGATTTTAAATTGAGAATAATTCTTACAATGTGATTGAAATCAGTCATCTGAGTACTTAGNGGTTATTTATTATTCGCCTGTCCATAAAAGTCTAAGGATTTCTTCTTCTTTTCCCCNATAGAAAATTATTGGTGTGTTTAAACCCAAATCAGAAGAACCTTACGGCCAGCTGAATCCAAAGTGGACCAAGTATGTCCATAAGGTGTGCTGTCCCTGCTGCTTTGGCCGAGGCTGCCTGCTTCCTAACCAGGGNTATCTTTCTGAAGCTGGTGCCTACCTGGTGGATGCAAAGCTTCAGCTGGGCATTGTACCTAAAACAAAGGTAAAGGAGAGTTTGCTTTCAGGCTGGACCTGTACTTAGAGTTCACTTCTTTGTAGGCACTTGAGTGATAACTCCCAATGAGAGAGCCTAAACTGGAATTCCTTTTGTGATAATTCAGGAGCCCAGAACAGCTGGCTTCATGCACTCTGGTCTAGATCCATACAGTAGACAGGGGACGGTCTCTTATTCCCGGGGTCACAGGATTCTAACAGAAGGGGGAAAGGACTAGTATTTAGAAAGCAGGAACGGATCCNGGGTAGACCNTAGCGCCCTTTTGACCCTCTGAGANAGCTTACAAATNTGCCCACAATACTGCTCTTGTCTTCTTTTGGACTCTTATGTAATTTTATTTGATGCCTTCTTTTAAATGTTCATTCTTCCATATTTTTCAAGGCTCTTATTTTTTCCACTGGAAACTTTAGACTGCTTTTGTATCTTTTTTGAAAGAAATATCTGCCATTTAAAATTCTCTGACCTTTGTAAAGATTTTAGATTCTCTAGGAGCTTTGTTATAGGGTTAGACCTTGCTCATTTACAGCATTAGAGTGATTTGGATGGTCCGTGTGAATAGAAATACCATAATCCAAACTCTAACCATTTTTCTAGGTGGTTTGGCTTGTCAGTGAGACATTTAACTACAGTGCAATTGACCGCGCAAAATCAAGAGGCAAGAAGTATGCCTTAGAGATAGTGCCAAAAGTAGGTAGAAAGTTCCATCGGATAGGACTTCCTCCNAAGGTAAGTTCCTCTAATAAGCTTTGCTTTCAGGGCAATTGGACATTTATTTCCTAAGCTCCTGAGATGAGGCATGTAGCTAGACATTGGGCATCCTGCTGTAGACTGTGGAAATAATTGAGAGAGAGAGGGAGGGAGAGAGGTGGGGAGGAGAGAGAGAATACTTTTCCTCTTGAGCTCATAGTAACAAGCAGTTTCAATGCAGTTTGATAAAGCTGTTTAGAAGGTGTTGAGTCCATGGAGATCTGAGGGGGTAGACGAAGGACGCCTGGAGTAGAGCTCCTTTCAGTGGTAGAGCACTTGCCTGGCATGCATGTGCAAGGGCCTGGATCCAGTCCTTTCTGAGGTGGGGTGGGGTGGAGCTTATAGTTAGGAGGAGTCAAGATGTGATTTGAAAGGCTTTGCAAAGTTCCTGTGGAAAGCACAGGTCTGGAATTAGAGCTGGCTTCCAATTTCAGCCTTTCTGAAAATGTCTCAGTTTTTATAAAATGAGATGAAAAACCACGACTGCCATTTAGGTTGCAGGGATAAACTGAAGAAATTCATCTCGCTTGGCACATAGTGAAGATGTATAANTGGTAGTTGTGCTTGTGGTCACTACCAGCCAGATTTATTACTTATTATAAACCCAAGGGCCTTTCGGCTCCTAGCTAAGCAAGGATACAGAGAGCTGATGGAAGAGACATTCAAGAAAAATCTCTGGGACTTTTTTTTTCAATATATTTGACTNAAATTTTATTGTTACTATGCACGTATCTAAAGAATTTGAGTAGAAATTCACAGTTAACTTATTTTTCTATTTAATTAATCCCAGGTAGTTAGTTTTGAACATTTTTACTATTTTCTTAGATGTGCTAAAATAAGTGACTAAAGGAGGCAGCTCGAAGAAAACCTTTAGGAAGCTGTTAAAACTTGTAACAAGTATATAAAATGTTAAGCCAGTGAACAGACTTCTTTATGGTGATTTGTTTGCTTGCATTTGTGAGGCAGAATAGCTTGCTCATTACCTGTATGTCATCTGCTGATGAAATTTGTATTCTGACATCAACTTATTTAGTATTAACTAGTAATTTTAATAATAAAAATGCATTTTCAAATGGGCATATTTTCAAGGAAGAGACTCTTTAAAAAGCCATTAGAAAGGCTACAATCAGTTGATTAAATCTTTAAAATTTATGATATGATCTCTGATCTGCCTAAAGAATCCATTGTATTTTAAAATTAATTTTTTGTACTTGATGTTATGAAAAGGAGAAAAATGCTGCTTCGGTGAGAAGATTGCACTATCATGAAATACTCAAGAGGGTGTACAGTTTGACCTCTCAGTTAAAGTCATTTTGATGCCTATTTTTAGGA
The DNA here is from genome assembly GCA_001675575.1 of Neotoma lepida. Lineage (NCBI taxonomy): Eukaryota > Metazoa > Chordata > Mammalia > Rodentia > Cricetidae > Neotoma > Neotoma lepida. Next base: position 104,530 of record LZPO01055257.1, read on the forward strand.
AGTGGTGTTCTTAAGGGTGTCACCTTCAGGGCATATGTTTGTTCTCTTTTAATTTCCTAAAATAGCTCCCTAAAAGTCTTGGATTGAGCCTTTTTCAGTTGCTGTGCATTCTTGTGATTACTTAAGCTAGTCTGTTAAATGATGTTAATAAATGTGGCTTATCTGGATTAGTGTTAAATGCTGTTTTTCTTATATGCTTGTGTAACATTCTGTGATGGTACTGCTGAGAAATTTGAAAAGTAATGCTTTTGTACTTCCCTTTCTAACTATAGTTCTTGAAATTATAGATCGGTTCCTTTCAGCTGTTTGTGGAAGGTTACAAGGAGGCTGAGTATTGGCTTAGGAAGTTTGAAGCTGACCCTCTACCTGAAAACGTTAGGAAACAATTTCAGTCACAGTTTGAAAGATTAGTGATTTTGGATTACATCATAAGAAACACAGGTATTGACCTTCTCTCATTTGTTGAATCTCTTTAGTTGTAAACCAGATTGTTGTTCCTGAAATCAAAGCCATAAATGTTGGTTCAGGAGTCACAAGGCTGAGTCCTCTTCAGTGTGGAGAACCAGGAAGCACTGGCCCTCCTGGGCAGGTAGTCCTGTGCTGAGGGCCTGACTCATACTGGGCCACAGAGAATGCTTCCCGTCTCCTCAGGTGGAGTTGCCTAAAAGCTGGACAAAGCCAGAGACTAGAAATGCTGTCCACATATATAAAAAGATTCTTATTTTAATATTGCATTAAGTCGTTTGTGAAACATTAAGCTTTTTGTTTGTGCTGTACTATGAGGGATCAGTGGTGTAGATGGGACAAAGCTGTGGTTCCCTAGACTCTCAGGTCAGTATTTCATGAGAACTTATCCAACATATATCTTCTCAGATACCACCCTCTACAGAAATTACAAGTTGGGGCCAGGCCTGTACTTCCCAAGGCCTCTCGGTGATCCTTATGCATTCTACAGCTTGGGAACTACTGCTTTCAAGTTTGTTTTTCATTACTTATATCAGCTTCTGAAAAGCATCATATAATTTTCTCAGTTTGACTTTCTTAATTAAATAGTCTTAGGTTAATATTAAAACTGGTCCAGAGTACTCAAATGTTGACGTTGGGTGAGGCTGCTTTGAATGTGCTTTCTTCCTCAAGCAAAAAGACGTTATCTTTGATTTTAATTAACCTTGATCTAGCNGTTGCCCTTACCTTACAGGGTGGTTCTGAAGGTCAAATCAGTTCGTATAGAACACTTAGAACAATAATCTGGCACAGAGAAAAGTTTGGTAAATGTCAGCTTATATTGACCAGGTTTTTAAAGTTGTTGTAAATCAGAACTTTTCTGTTGTCTTAGTCGGGGTTTTTATTGCTGCAATGAAACACATGACCAAAAAGCAAGTTGTGGAGGAAAGGGTTTATTTGGCTTGCACTTCCATATTGCTGTTCATCAGTAAAGAAAGTCAGGACAGGAACTCAAACAGGACAGGATCCCAGAGTCAGAAGCCGATTCAGAGGCCATANTGGCTTACTCCCCATGGCTTGCTTAGTCGACTTTCTTATAGAACCCAGGACCACAAGCCCCGGGGTGGCCCCACCCACAATGAACTGGGCCCTCTCATCAATCACTAAATTAAGAAAATGCCCTACAGTTGGATCTTATGGATGCCTTTTCTCAATTGAGAGTCCCTCCTTTCAGATGACTCTAGTTTGTGTGTCAAGTTGACATAAGACTAGCCACCACATCTGTAGTGAATCTGTGCTACAGAAAACCAACAAAAATCTCAAAAACAGGGGGCTTAGATGTTGTCCCTTAGTATAAAGCCATAATATCTGTAAATACCAACTAACAGACTTTTATTTCCTTTGAAAGACAGGGGAAATGATAATTGGCTAATCAAATATGAAAAGACAAAACATGCAAAGAAAATTCAAAATGAGGTAAGGAAAACTTAGTAAAAGTATGTATTCAGAGTATGTAACAGATTTCTGGAGTTGCTTTTGAGGCAGGATATCTCATTGGGGCTTGCCAAGTCAGCTAGGCTGGCTGGCTATTTGAGTTCTCTGCCTCGTTGGCACTAGCCTTACAGGTNTGACTGTCATACCTGACTTTTCACATGGGTCCTGGGTATGAAACTCAGGGTCTCAGGCTTGTGCTGCAAGCATTTTGCCAACCCAGCCATATCCCCAGCTCTGGACTCTACTTCTAGAACAAATTCCCTTCATCCCCTCTTTNCTTTCCTTCCTATCTCTTTATTGGAGACCAGTATGACATCCACTCAGTTTTTGTAAAGCTTTTGACATTTGTAGAAATACCATCTTTACCTTCTTTTTATGCAATTAAAGTTTCTGANATCTAAGGACATGTTTGTATTTACTAGTTCTCTTTCTTCTGAGTGTTTTNATTCAGTGATAGGTAATACAACATTATATAATAAAATAGAATATGTGTTTTACTTGTGAATCATATCCTCTGAACTTTTTAAAACGAACTTCTACTTAAAACAAACTGGTTTAAACTTACAAAATAGACTGTAGATTCTCCATGCTTTGAGAATTACCTATTTCAGATTCATTGCTATTAACTTNGGGTACCTATCTCAGTTACTTTTTTATTGCTGTGAAGAGACACCATGATCAAAGCAATTTATAGAAAGAGTTTATTAGGGGCTTCCCNAGGATTAGAGTCCGTGACCATTATAGTGGGGAGCATGGCAGCAGGCGGGCAGGCNGGCAGGCGTTGTGCTGGAGCAGTAGCTAAGAGCTCACATCTTGAAACACAAGCACAGGGCAGAGAGAGCTAATTGGGCCTGGCATGGCCTTTTGAGACCTCAAAGCCCACCCCCAGTGACGCCTTCTTGAAGGCTTCACATCCTAATCCTTCCCAAACAGTTCTACCAGCTGGGGACCAAGTATTCAAACATAGAGCCTATGGGGGACCATTCTCATTCATGCTACCACAAGTTTAAATTTTAGATATTTATATGATATACTTTTAGGGTAGTTTTTAAGTTTAAGATACACTTTTAGGATAGTTTTTTAGGTTTAAAAAAATATACATTGTAGAATGTATAAGATAACGTCTTCAATATTTAATCTCTGTGTTCTCAAGTTATCACTTAAGCTGTTGTATCACTTTGAAATGTTTGTACTTTAAGCATTTATCCAGGAAATTTGAAAATTATGTATACACAGTATTTATTGATATCAAAAAACAAACTTTAGTCATAAAGTAACATGGGTAGATCTTAAATGTATGCCAAGCAAAAGAAGCTATGATGGGGGCTGGAGATGGCTCAGTGGTTAAGATCACCAGCTGCTGTTCTAGAGAATATGGGTTCAATCCTAGCACCCACATGGTACCTCACAACCCTGTCTGTAACTCCAGTTCCAGGAGATCTGCCACCCTATTCTGGTCTCTGTGTGCACCAGGCATACATGCAGGCAAATACCCATAAACATAACATCAAATAATTTTTTTAAGAAAGTAACAGTAGACAAATATCAAACATCTAAACAATGGGTTGTCTAGACTCTTTCTCTGAACTTAGTATTTTCAAACTTTCTTCTCCAGAGAGGAAAAAAAAATTAAGTCATTTACTAAGTAAATATATAATTCCAATTTTTAAAAATAGCAATTATGAAATGTTTACTGTTTATAAAGATTGTCTCTTCCTTTCTTATATGATTTTGTTTTCTTTCTGGAAACCTAGTTTTAATTTTATAGCTTTTCAAGACAGCATGCACTTAAGCCTCAATAATTATTGTGAGTAATTGATCCTTTGGAAATATTTTTGTAGAATCTATTATCAACAGATCATTTTTCTCCCCTTTAGGAATCAAACTGGATTGACGATAAAGAATCGCTTATTAAAATAGCTGCAATTGATAATGGGCTAGCATTTCCCTTTAAACACCCTGATGAGTGGAGAGCATGTAAGTATTTAGGTTCTCCCAGGTGGGAAGGGTACAGAATTGACCGAGGTGGAAGTAGCANAGGAAGCTGGATAAAGTGTTAGGGCTCTGTTCTAGCCCCTGGGGCTTTGAAGATACGAGTGACTTGAGTCTTGCTACATATATTTTGGATGACCTTGTTTGGTTTTAATCTTTGAAATGGGTTTGGTAACTTCTAATTTCTAAGGTATTAACATAGGAATGATGTATCAGAATGTCTTGGTAGAGCTATGTGTTGATGTTTTGGGCTCCATTCCTTTAGCAAGATTCAGATCTCTNGTGCCACTTCCATGGTGTTTTAGTTACCCTTCCTGATGAAAATGGTTGTTTTTGATACATTTGGAGCCAGTTTGGGACATTTCTGTTGTATTTAAAATTGTCCGTATCTTGAATTTCTTTCTTTTTTTTTTTTTTTCTGAGATAGAGTTTCTCTGTGTGCCTTGACTGTCCTGGAGCTCATTCTGTAGACATTTAGGAATATTTTAATCTAAAGATTTCTATATAAAAATTTTTCTAGCCTGGCATTGGTGGTGCACACCTTTAGTCCCATCACTCGGGAGGCAGATCTCTGAGTTTGAGGCCAGCCTGGTCTACAGAGCGAGTTCCAGAATAGCCAAGGCTACACAGAGAAACTCTATCTTGAAAACAAAACAAAACAAAAAAATTCTAAATCAGTGGATTTTGAAAAAGGGTCCATTCTTGGATTTTCAAAGTGTCTATTAGTANTGTTTTCTAGTGTACTATGCTGTGATATATAAATATGACCTATATGGATATTTTTTTACTTAGTAATTTCTTTGTGATTATAAACATGACCCATTTAAAGACTATATTTGAAAGAATGTTTGGGCACAAAATTTCCTANTCATTAAAACTTGTTAGTTATCAGTCCTAGAATGCCTTCCACTTGACTTTAAGCACTTAATCTGTTAACTTTTGAGAGGCCATAGCTGATTTTTTTTAAATCAATTTCTTCTTCCATCTTTTGGCTTTGCATTTCATNTACAAAAGGCCCAGTGTTTAATATTCCTGGGTTCATTTGTGTGAAATATAGTACACTTTATTATTCTTTTTTTTTTGCTTTTATTTTATTTTTCTGTTGTAATGTTGCTACACCACCTTTCATTTTGTTAGCATTTACTTGGTATTATTCTATACTTCCTATTTATTAACTTCCCCCATTTTGTGTTAGGTATGACATAAAGCAACAGATTATTTCTTTTAACCGAGTCTAAGTCTTTCAATGGGTAGCTTAAACTGTTGGTAAATTTGAACTTTCCTTACTTTTATTTTTAATTTATCATAAATTCTAATTTGTTTCTTTTTTCTTTTCCCATGTTTTGTGGAACTGATTTGAAATGCCTTGGTTGTGTTTTATTTTTCCCACTAACCATTTGAAACCTATATGCAAATTGTTTTTTTAAAGTGGTAGGTTTGTAAACTTCCTATAAAACATCTGGGAAGTTTTGCCAAATATGCAGTTGGGGATCAAGGGTCTGGAGCTTGCAGAAGAATTGGTATTAAGGGTATAGGGATGTTTTAGCTGTCGTCTTTATAGTGAAAGGCATGGCTTTATTTACTGTCANCCAGGGAAATCATGGAGAACAAACACCATTGCCTAACACAATGCCAGGAATATAAATACTCAATAAAAGTTTGATGAGTGCCTAATGAATGAAGGGAAAGGGACTAATAGAGTCTTGGAGAACAGTAACATTCAAAGAGGGAGAGAAAGCCAGCAGAGATGGGGAGTACCTTCCTTCTAAGACAGAAAGAAAACTTTGAGAGAGTGGTGTCCACANAGCCACAATGGAAGAACTTATAAAAGAGATGAGACACAGCACCTCGCTGGCTAAGTAGCCCGACTCACTTGGGCTGTGAGAGGCCCTCAGGCAGGCTCAGGGGGCATGGAGGTGGTGGAGGTGGATGGTGATAGTGGAAGTTGAAGGACAGGGAGTAGAAGCAGAAATAGACAAAGAATAAGAGCTTTTTAAATGAAATTTTTAAGAGAATGGAGAGAATAAACAGCTTACAGGAATGTGGGCCATACACGTAAAACTCACAGTTTGTCTCACACTGTGCTAAGAGGTGGGTAGAACTAAGGCGTGAATCTAAGAGCAATTGACTCTCCCCATTGCNGTGACCAGATGCCTTAGGGAAGCGGTTTAAGGGAGGAGGAATATATTCTGGCTTGTGGTTAAGGGGTTCAGTCCATCCATAATAGGGAACAGATGGGGGAGGAAATGTGAAAAGCGTGAGGCAGGCCAGTCCCCTGCGTGGTGGTGCTCCTGTTATCACAGCACTCTAGAGGCAGAAGCAAGCAGATCTCTGAGTTCAAGGCCAGCCTGGTCTATATTACATGTTCCAGGTGAGGTAGGGCCATATAGTTAGACATTGTTGTNGGGGAGGGGAACAGAAGCATGAGGCAGATGCTTCACATTTTAACCCATCAAAAAGCTACAGACTATAGTTCCCTAATCCCACTTCTGTAGCCCTACATCTGCTTCATAAGTCCCATGTCCAGAAGGTTCCACAGCTTCCCAAACACCACCAGCACATACCAGGTGTTCAAACACAGCTTTGTGAGGGGCATTTCACATTCCCTGGACAAGCAGTTATCCAGTTGGTGATTCTGCAGTCTACCTATGTCTCCTCCCTTTCTAGAAGATCCACTGGCTACTAAGCTTCCTAGTCTATTGCTAAGCTACTTCCCAGTCCTAGATTCATGAGTGATTTTTTTATCCTTTAAAGCCATTTATTTACTTCCTAGTTATTTAACGTTTTAGAGCTTCCTCTATGTACAAGTTCAATTCTTGATCATTTGTAGCTGTGGAATACAGGAGCTCTGGTCCATGGGACTTGATCTGGGTGTGTGCATGATTACAAGTTCCCACCAGTTTCTTAACCCCAAATGTGATGTGTTCTGATACAGGTTTTTGAGAGAGGGCTGTCTGAATTAGACTCATCATCAAGGCCCGCCTCTTTACTGTGATGCTCAGAAACAGATCAGCCTCAGACAAGACCTTCTCTTGTGTTGTCATCCTGATTGGCACTCTGAGTCTGGAATCTGAATAGCTTGTGTTGTAAGGGATGACTGTATTCTGAGAATTTCTTTTTCTTTTCNTTTATTTGGGAGAACCTGGGAATTGTAGGAAAGACAAGGATAAATGGGAGTCTGAACAAGCCGTTACTTAATACTCATTAACATCTGTTTCTACTAGACCCATTTCACTGGGCTTGGCTTCCTCAAGCTAAAGTTCCTTTTTCTGAAGAAATCCGAAACTTGATTCTGCCTTATATCTCTGACATGAATTTTGTACAAGATTTGTGTGAAGATCTTTATGAGCTCTTTAAGGTAAAAGATTTAGTTTGGAGGGTGTTTTTGACTTCCTGGGCATAGAGTTATTTTCATTTTTATTTCTGTGGTGCTAAGGACTGAGCTGAGGGCCTTCTGCATGCTATACAAGCATTTGACCACTGAGCTATATCCTCAGCACCCACCCCACCCCCAGCCATTGTTTCGAATGAATGTTAGGACTGTAGGTCAGGCTGCTCTAAGAAGGGGGCCACAATCCGTGTCTTCCTTACAGTTCGAGGGGCTGAAGTCTGAGGTCAGTGTAGGGTCACGGTCAGCTTCTAGGCATCTTTCTTCCAGCTTGGCATTGCATTGACTTCTCATTCATTACATTCTCACATGTTGCATTGACTTCTCATTCATTACATTCTCACATGTTGTAAGAGAGCAAGCTAGCTCTGGGGCTGCTGCTTCTAAGAGAAGTAGGCCCATTCCTGGGAGGTCTACCTTCATGACTTGATTACCACTAAGAGCCCTCATGTCCAAATGCCATAACAGCAGAGATGAGATTTCATCACAGTGGGGACACATAAGCCTTTGGTCCATAATGAGCACCATGCTTTATATTTAACTTNAAAGTTTATAAATAAACTTTATAGTTTATTTAACTATAAACCAAACTTTATATTTAATTTTATAATTAACATCCCTGCAGCACTATTTTTATCATTCAACTCTTGGTGAAATTAGTGTTGAGAAAAGTCAAGTTCATTGCCCAGATTTGGAATATAAACATAGATCTGTCTTATACCAGCATTTNAAAAATATTTATCTTTTTGGTGTATGAGTGTTTTGTCTGCTTGCAAGTCTTATGTACCATGTGTGTGTGGTACCTACGGAGACTGGAGGAGGCCAAAAGAGGGTGTCAGATCCCCTCGGATGGGGGCAATCAAACTGCAAGCACACCCAGTACTCTTAACCATTGAGTCATCTCTCCAGCTCTAGCATTATTTTCATTTTGTACCAGTAGNTTACTCTGGGCTACAGAAGTACAGATATATGCATAGTTCTTAGAGGAAAAAAATCAAGCAAACATTTGTCCATATACTAATTTTTTAAATAATTAGCTTTGATTGTCAAAGAAAATGCAATTTTTAAAAATATGCTCTATTAAGCCTCATTTGCAGATACTACTTCTTGTGTTGCTTACAGCACAACCTGACACACAGAGAATAGCAATTTTGTTTTTATAATACATACACTTGTAAAGTTATAAATCAAGACTTTTTTCCAAGCTGGATTTTTACAAAATTACTCTTTAAATTGTAATGTGTGTTTTGTAACTTGATAGGATTTAATTCTTAAAAAAAGCCTAAACCCATTGGCTCATGTTAAACTCTTTCTGGAACAAGTTTGGTGTATAAGCAAATAAAACTTCTCTTGTTGTTCTAAGATTTTCCAAAAGTACATCAGACTGAAACACTTTTCTCACCCGGTGGTGGTGCACGCCCTTAATCCCAGCACTCAGGAGGCAGAGGCAGGCAGATCTCTTTTGAGTTGGAGATCAGCCTTGATCTACAGAGCCAGTTCCAGGACAGCCAAGGCTACACAGAGAAACCTTGTCTCAAAAAACAAACAAACAAAACCCCACTCTTTTCTCATGTGTTTTCAATTGGAAAGCTTTCTTATGGCCTTTTTTGCTACATAGAATACGTACATACATTGTTTTAACATTTGGTATTTGTTTCAAAGCTGATGGTGTTTGGAACTGTATTAACCTCCCACTTTCCTTTCTGTAACAGACTGACAAAGGATTTGACAAAGCTGCTTTTGAAAGTCAGATGTCTGTGATGAGAGGCCAGGTAGGTCACTGTTTGATACTGTTTGTTAAGAATGTCTGCTTGAGACAGTTACCAACTTTTCCCCTCACTGTGACACTGAAGTGCAGCTCCTAATGCTACCTGCAATGCTGAACCTTGATAGCTCAGATGATGCTCGACATTGGGTTAAGTAGTAGTTCACCACTGTTTCCCTATAAATGAGCTATTTTCCCCTTGGATGCTGTTTTTTTAAGCAGTTGTTTGCTCAGCGTAAATGCTTGCCTCCTGCCCGTTTAAGTGCTCCATGTGGAATCTGGGTTGCACAATGCATGGAGNCAAACATTCTCCCACGGAACCACATCCTCAGCCCTATTTGTCTCCATTTTGATGACTGTCTTCTGAGTGTCCTACCTTTTTCTTCCTCAGATACACTTGCACAAACATTTTCATACCAGCTTCTTCTGCCAGGAGGTAATTTTCCATCTGGAACATACTTGGCTTTTTTAGAGCAGTTATATCAGCAAGGTTGTGTGTTGACTGTGAGAGGACCACATGATTTCAGCCCAGTCTTCTTACTCTCTCCCTTACCACTTGGACCTGAGATCAAGGCCCTAGGCCAGTGGGCGTGGGCCTGAAGGTCATACTCACTCACAAGTGATACCATCTGGTTCAGCTGTGTTCCAAAAGGGAAGATTTGAGATGAANACTGCCTGTAGTGACTCTAACCTANTGTCCTCATCCTAAGAGCATACATGTAATATAGTTTAGCCATTTGCTTGTGTTGTGTCAAAGATGAGTCTAGTTTTTGCATTGACTGTTGAATTATACACAGTGGTATAATGGTAAATATTATGAAATCAGATCTAACTAATAAGATAAAGCTAAGCTGCAGAGGCCCTTACGAGCTAGAGTATGAGTTCCAGCTGGAAAGGATTACAGAAGTTATGAGTTTTAGCATTAAAGAAGAGTTGTGATAGNATGAAAACAATCAGAAATTCTGTGTGAGGTTTCGTGTTTGTGTGTGTGTTGGATGAGAGACAGGCTCCCTAATGGTCAAGTTATGGAGGAGTGAAGCAGCAGTCTGTGCTTCACAAATGAGCCAGGGCACCCAGCTAGGAGGCTGTCACGTAAGTAAAAGGGACTAGGGACCGTGCTTATGCTTACATAGCGAGTGTCACCATCCCCAATAGATGTGACTGCATTTTCAGGTGGAAGGAATTAAGGCCCAGTTACTTGAAACAAACTGACTTGACACGTGAATATGATTCATCTTCTAGACTTTTGTCCTAATGAATGTGTATCCCCTGGAGATCTGTCCCGAGTCCTCAAGCAGCACCTGAAACCAAGCACTGTAGACAAATAACCTATGACAAAACTTGATTAGCAATGACAATTTAAAACAATGAAGTAATTATAATAATATGCTGAAACTTACAAATTCCTTGTTTTTAAGTTTTTCTTTTCAATAATTTCAAATTGAGGTTGACTGTGATAGNAAACTGAAACCCATAGAGGACAGGGAACTTCTCTGTGTTTGTCGTAGGAATGTCATTTTAAATTTAAAATCTTATAAACAATTGTGTAAGTTTCATTATAGCTTGAAGTTCACACATGAGAAATTTAAAACAAACAAACAAAAAAAAAAACAAAAAAAACCTACCTGCCTGAGAAGGTGATGACATTGAGTCCTAAAGTTAGATAAGACATGCCAATGGGTATCTGCTGTCTAGAGTTCATTTATTCATAGCTTCTCATTCCAAAGAAGTTATGTATTCATCACAAAAATAGTTGTCATAGAGCTAGGCGTGGTAGTGCACATTCATAATCCCAGTACTCTGGAGGCAGAGGCAAAAGGAGCCTCAGGTTAAGGTCAGCATGGACTACATAACAGGATCTTGTCTCCAAGAGAGAGAGAGAGAGAGGAGAGAGACAGGATCTTGTCTCCAAAAGAGAGAGAGAGAGAGAGNAGGATCTTGTCTCCAAAAGAAAGAGAGAGAGAGAGAGAGGAGAGAGACAGGATCTTGTCTCCAAAAGAGAGAGAGAGAGAGAGAAGAGAGACAGGATCTTGTCTCCAAAAGAGAGAGGGGGGGGAAGAGAGAGAGAGAGAGAGAGAGAGAAGAGAGAAAAGTGCATGGCAGGGTCAAAATCTGAAGAGAGAAAGGAATAAAATGATAGTGTCTTGATTATGAAATTTGATTTGATGTATTCTAATTTTATTTTTGAGTATGTGTGTGGTTTGTGTATGTGTGTATAGGTGGATTTTTCTGCCCTTCCAGCCAGCTCCCTAATAACCATATGGAGACTTAGTTATGAATGCTCAACAGATAGCTTAGGCTTGTTTCTAACTAGCTCTTATAACGTAAATTAACCCATTTCTATTAACTTACTTTCTACCTCGTGGCTTTATTACCTTTACTCTGTACTGCCCATGCTCCTTTCCTGCTTCCTGCATGTCTGGCTGGCAACTCTTCTTCTCATCATCCTCTCTGCCCCAAATCTCCTGCCTAGCCTTGACNGTTCAGCTTTTTATTAAACCAGTCACAGTAACACATCTTTACACAGTGTAAAGTAATATTCCACTCCATTTCCCCTTTTTTGTCTAAATAAAAAGGAGAGGTTTTAACTCTAACATAGTAAAACTATATACAATAAGAACAATTATCAGGTATTGTTTAAATAGAAAGGAAAGGTCCTGACTTTAACAAAAGAAACTATATACAATAAGAACAATTACCAAATAAGAATTACATTTACAATGCCCAGTCCATTTGTATTTGGCAGATTTAGAGAAAATACTCCATTATCTATCTTTTCTTCATGAGTCCAAAGTTTTATACCTAATTTACTTTCTACCATGACTAAAGAAAACTATAGCTATCTAGTCTTTAACCCCATCAAAGATTTAAGAAGAATATATTATTACTTGAGTAAACAGGAAGTACAGAGCAAGCAACTTCTAAAGCTAAAAAAGGACAGGGACATCTGGCTGCCTAGACAGTTACCCCAAGGTTCCTCTGCTATGTTGGGGCATCCATCTTTGGCCTACAGGCCTAGAATATCTGACAGACTTTTCTGTGAACTTGGAATTTTGAAGGACTGTCCTGCCTTATTTTGGCAAAGTTCAGCATTCACTTTCCTGTGTGTCTTGCAGAATATCTGGCAGACTTTCTATGAAGCAGGAATTTGAAGGATTATCCCACCTTATCTTGGCAAAGTTCAGTGGTGTTTTTCCTTTGTGTCCTGTTTGTCCAGTTGGTACAGCATACTGTGAGCAGTCAAGATAAGATAGTTTTGCTACTTGAAAGCAAACTCCATATGGAGTTTCTTCGATGCCCATCATCTTCTCTGAAGTAAATTGTTGCTGCCAGGAGCAGACATGCTCATTGTCATGAAAAACTCTGTGGTAACAAAACATTTTAAATGCCATATTCTGTAGGTCTTTGAAGTATTTGAAGACCATCTGTCTATCTAAAATATATCTGTTTGACCTTGAAAACATAACTAACATGACAACAAGTTTGATTGTTATAGGTGACTACTAAACTGCATTTCTTTATTGTCCTAAATAGCTTTCAAGGACTAAAACTTTATATTTTTAAATAAGCTGCATAGGTACAATACCTTAAATAAGAATAGAAACATATATAAAGTGTAATAAAAAAACTTTAAATTTGTATCAGTATATAAAAATCCATACCAATGTAAAATATTTGAGACTAATGATTGTTCAAAAGTAGACTCAACAATCCACCATTTTATCCCATCATTTCTATGCTACCATTTTATCCCATCATTTCTATGCTGTATCTCCCCTTTTTCTCTTCAGAAAGAGATCCCTGAATCTAATCTCCTTTGTTTAGTTTTTTTGCTGACCATGACTAATAACAATTTGTAACCTAAATAATGACAAATATCCATAACTCATTGACCAAAACTATCCACCCATCTTTTGGGAAGGTGGGTGTGGTATTCTCTAGACTGTTTCCTGTTGTCTGGGGATGCTGGCATCTCTGGGGGACCCTTAGAAAATTAAGATAATGGTCAAGTCCTGGTTAGAATAGTCTGTGAGGCTGGACCATCTCAGCCTTGAAGCTGTTCTGGATGCATAACTCTGAGGAAACTGCAACAGAAGCTCTCTGAGAGGCTGGATGTGAGCCACTCATTTTCATTGGTGTCTGGTCCCCTTGTTCTGAAAACACACAAACTTACAAAGGTAACATACATACCTGCATTAACACGAGTATGGACTGTGCATTGTACAGAAGCCAGCCAAAGATGATTTTTTATTTTATGTTTGAACAGGTAAAATATACATCGGCTGTCTTGTACTTATTTTAGGTTTATTTCTTTATGTCTATAACCAGGATTTTCAGGGGGTCTTCCCTGATCAAATCTGATCTCCATCAACCTTGAACAAATCCACAGCCTTTCATTTCCTGTGAAAACAAAAGCATAACCTCTTCCCCAACGTAACATTTTTTTGACTTACATTTTGAAGTTAAGACATTTTAAAAATATATAGGTTGGTTTAATTTAGTAGTTTTTATATTCCAGTGTTTCTCAGCACCTATTGTTCATGCATCAACAATCAAAAAATTTAAAGTCAATACAACAAACACCATAAGGATCCAGACTCTGTATATTTTCCATTTTTACATGGCTTCTTTTTTGTATTATTTGTAAACGACTTACTTTTTTCTATGACTGTCTATACACATTTTCTTTTCTTTCTTAAGCCTACGCACATTTTTAAACACACTGTAACCTGTTTAGAGGTTTTTTTCCATCTGAAGCTGCTTTACTGTGTATCTGTAACCTTTTCTGNCTGCATGAGCAAAATCTTACACTGCTGTGCATCTTAGCTCATGGCATGCTGGCAGGTCAAGCCTGCAGGNGTTGGCCAAGAGACTAGTCTCTATANCACAGCCTGCATGAGATACTGTGGGACTAGGAAGCAGCGTTTGGCTCTGTTTTTGTGTGTTTGAAACCTTTTTTTAATCTTTCTCAGGTCTTATGTAGAAATACACGCCTGGACATAGGGTGCCTTTTGTAGGTGGATTTTTCTGCCCCTCCAGCCAGCTCTCAAATAACCACATGAAGACTTCTTATTAATTATGAAAGCTTGGCCAATAAAATTTTTATAAAAAGAAATCTGTGTGTGTGTGTGTGTGTGTGTGTGTGTGTGTGTGTGTGTGTGTGTGTAACTTTTCCTGATTTTGTTTTTCCTATCTGAAAGGATTTTAAAAACTTTATTTTAAATGGACGACGTCTTGAATTCTCTCATCTACTTTGGGCCTGCTTCATGTTTTCCCCCTTCTAATGCACAGTTTACCTATTAGTGTTCACTGACAGCTTGTCCCCTGCTAACATGAAGGCAGAAATTATGGGTGTTTATTTTAGTAGTCACGTCTCCAGCATACAGGAAAGGCAATAACTTTACTTGTTAAGTGAGTGAGTAGTGCGGCAGACATTTAAAGCAGTGTTTAAGTTCTCTATCAGTGGAATGTCAAAACCTTTGGATTTCTTCAGTCTCTGATTTCACTGCTGTTGGTCCTTGGCACGTCCTGCAGTTGGTAAAAGATGTTTACATTCTAACCTTGTGCACCTATGTGTATTTAAATGTCTATACGTATGCTACATATTTATAGCACTTACTCCGTCTTTCCACAGATCTTAAACCTCACCCAGGCACTGAGAGACGGGAAGAGCCCTGTGCAACTGGTGCAGATGCCATGTGTGATCGTGGAGTGCAGTAAAAGTGGCGGCCAGGGGCGGGTGGTACACCTAGGCAGCTCCTTCACCCAGACCGTCCACTGCAGGAAGCCATTCTTTTCCTCCTGGTAGCAGGTGTAAGGCGAACAACTGTGTGGTGTTACTGTGCTGATAAAATATTACATTGATGTAAATCTGCTGCTGAGAGCACCAGTTGCCAAAACCTCAAATAATTCAAGTCTTTAAATTTATACAAGATAATACTATATTTTGAATGTAATCAAAAGTTTACCATTTTTTCTCCAAATACTAAATTTCTATTTCAGGGAAGAAGTGATATATCTCCTATACTGTATTTTTATAGAAAATTTGTATTTTATGTTGTTATTACTTTAAAAAGTAATTTTGTGGTTTACACATGCTAGCGTGACTATAATTGTTTTTTAGAATTTCAACTAGAAAAGAAAGGTTGACTTTGGATGCTGTAACATTTTATATACTTTTTAAACATGAGAAGAATCTTCTTGCATTCATTCCAAAAGACCTTTGAGGGTGGCTAAGCCAGAAACTGCTCTTGTCGGCTCTTCACAGAGTAGCCAGTGAAAACACAGGAAGAATAAAGTTCCATCTTAAAAGCTGCTATTTTAAAACTGGAATAAGTGTCCAAAGTGGTCATCACTAGGGACCAAAAGTTAAATTTTGCCTAAGTGACAGACAGATGACCATATTATTTTTGTACTTTGGTGTATTTGTTGGTGAGCTATTCTGTTTTAATGAAGGAGAAAAATCTAAAGACATCTCCCTTTTTTTAAAAAAGGAAAGAACTGAGGCCTATGGGGTAATGTGAGATTGAGGTAGAGCTCCAGTGTTTTAAAATTACAGCATTGCCTTAAAAATCCCCTTTTGTTTCTCATATGGGATCATTTAAAAATTAGTATTTCAAAATGCTGATCTTAACCAGTTTAGTACTTCAGCTAGTGTTGAACATTACTGCAGAGTAAACCATACCCTGAAGTGTATACTGAGTTTCAGTTGGGGTCCAGGGTCGGAAAGCCTTGGAAACGGTGGACCCAGTCTGAATCGGAAGGGAACGGAACTCGGACCATCCACACGGATTTAAACTTTTGTTCTTTGTTGCATCTTGAGCATCTGTGTGCTCTTTGGAATTTGTGGCACTGTTTAGTCACCAAGGCATGTAAGTGGAAATGAGCCCAAAAGGAAAGTGTGACTGCAGAGAAGAGAGCGTTGGTGTCTTGCTTCAGGCTCAAACCCTTCCATTTGTAAGTGTGTTGTCTTAGGATTTTTTAATGAGCTATTCTTGTATGAAAGTGTATCCAGGTGGTTAAATTAGGGCGGGCAGACTCACAGTCTCCTCTTCACATCTTTACCTTAGTCTCAGTGATGTAATGAGTGAGCACACCACTGCCCGAGTGGGCAGTTGGGAACCTGTGTCCTCCTACCTCTTCTGACCTTCCATTAGCTCAGGTTCGAGATAATGGAAACTTGANTGGAATATCGAATTATACCACCACCTGTTGGCAAATACTAGTCATTAAAATGTGCCTTTCTAAGATGTCTTCTGCAAGAGAGGGCATAGTTGCCTTTGCTATGGTATGGCTTTCACAAAAAGATTTTTTTTTCAGTATTTTGAGAATTGCTATATTAATTTTTATAACAAAGAACTTAGGAAATTGCTACTGTTCTATAGTCTAAAATTAAAATAGTTC